>CAUPSL010000309.1:0-114684 GCA_963514005.1 Raja brachyura
GTGTCTTTTCCGGGCTGGAGAACGGTTACAGATTATAAGGACAAACACCGAAAGTCATTCTCTTTCCAAGAGCACTAGCTTTACAAAACCTTTCCCTATCTCTGAGAGATTTTAGCAGCGGTAGAGTAGCTGCCTCACAGCGAATACAGAGCCAGAGACCCAGGTTCGATCCCGACTACGGGTGCTGTCTTTACGGCGTTTGCAAGTTCTCCCCGTGATCTATGTGGGTTTTCTCCGAGATCTTCGGTTTCCTCCCACACTCCAAAGACGTACAGGTTTGTAGGTTAATTGGGCTTGGTAAATGTAAAACTTGACCCTAGCAGGTGTAGGATAGTGTTAGTGTACGGGGATCGCTGGATGAGGCGAGGCGAGGTGAATGATCAGCTGAGATCTGATTTACTGGCCAATGTCTTGACTCAATTCCTTCTGCAAGAGTCACACAGCATGGAAACAGGCCCTTCAACCCGATTTGTCTGTGCCGACCAACATAGGAGCATGCCTCACGAATTTGATTGAGTTTTTTGAAGGAATCACAAGGACTTTATTCCTTGGAGTGCAGAAGGATGCGGGGTGATCTTAGCCAGGTGTATAAGATCATGAGGAAAACAGAGAGAGTGAATGCAGTCTTTTACCCAAGAATAGGGGATGCCAGAGGACGTAGGTTTAAAGTGAAGGGAGAATGATTTAATAGGAGCTTGAGGGGTAACATGTTTTACACAGAGGGTGCTGGGTGTATGCAACAAGTAGTTGAGGCAGGGACTATCAAAACGTTTAAAGGACAATTGGGCAGGTACATGGATAGGTTTAAAAGGATATGGGCCAAACACAGACAGGTGGATCTAGTGCACATGGGGCATGTAGGGACGGGAGAGGAGTTATGGAGGGAGGGAGTGACTGAAGGTCGGGGAAAGGAGAGGGAGGGAGAGATGAGGGAGGGATTGGGGAGGGGAGGAGGAGAGGGGAAAGAAGAGGGAGGGTGAAAAGGAGGGGGAGGGAGTGCTGGGAGATGAGTGAGGGGAAATGAGGGGAAAAGCATTGGGTGAGTGGTGGAATATTGCATTGGGGGAGCGGGTGAGTGGTGGAATATTGCATTGGGGGAGCGGGTGAGTGGTGGAATATTGCATTGGGGGAGCGGGTGAGTGGTGGAATATTGCATTGAGGGAGCGGGTGAGTGGTGGAATATTGCATTGGGGGAGCGGGTGAGTGGTGGAATATTGCATTGGGGGAGCGGGTGAGTGGTGGAATATTGCATTGGGGGAGCGGGTGAGTGGTGGAATATTGCATTGGGGGAGCGGGTGAGTGGTGGAATATTGCATTGGGGGAACGGGTGAGTGGTGGAATATTGCGTTGGGGGTGCAGACCCAAAAGATCTGCACTTAGTAATAAACTAAACAAGAAACAGGACTGTGGAGACCGAAAGACAATCGACCAATTCACAGAGGAAGGAAGAGCAGTCACAGGAATGGAAGTCAGCAAACTAAACGAGACTAGAGTAGACCAGCCTCTGTCGTGACAAAATCTTTATCAGGATATGTTAAGTCATCATACCAGCTCCTTCAATGATCTCCATCGGGGTGGAATCAGTGATCCAGCTGTAGCAGGGGAAGTAGGTCAGTTTGTTTGTGGTTTCCACGCTCACAAAACCGCAGTGCCAGTCGTCGTCACCCAGCAGAAACGTCTCCTTGAAGAATTTCACCAGCAGGAGGTCCCCGAGCTCAGACTCAGTCTTCAGGTTCATTTTGTAGTTCTGTGCCACAAATGGAAAAAAACCATCGCAAAGCGGAGCCATAAATACCCCACCCCCTCACCCCCCATCCCACCCACACTCACCGACCTCAACCACACCTTCCCATCCCCCCACACACCGCCAAACACCCCCCCACCCTCACCCCCCCATTCCCACCACAAAAACCCACACACTCTTATCCCAGCCCGACACCCCCACTGTCAACCCCAGCCTCACTCGGACACCCCAATCCCCAACCATCGCATCCACACCTTCCCATTCCCACCCTCAACCCCAAACGCCATCTTCACTCTTACTCCTGCCCACCCTCACTCCCCGATTACCCCCCTCCGTCACCCACACACACCCCCATCCCCACCCTCACCCACCCTGCACCCCCACCCTCTCACCCCACACCCCCACCCTCACTCACGCTGCACCCCCACCCTCACACCCCCACCCTCACTCAGCACCCCCACTCACCCTGCACCCCCACCATCACTCACCCTGCACCCCCACCCTCACTCACCCTGCACCCCCACCCTCACTCACCCTGCACCCCCACCCTCACCCCCCACACCCCCACCCTCACCACCCTGCACCCCCACCCTCACTCACGCTGCACCCCCACCCTCACTCACGCAGCACCCCCACCCTCACCCCCCACACCCCCACCCTCACCACCCTGCACCCCCACCCTCACTCAGCACCCCCACTCACCCTGCACCCCCACTCACCCTGCACCCCCACCCTCACTCACCCTGCACCCCCACCCTCACTCACCCCACACCCCCACCCTCACTCACCCTGCACCCCCACCCCCACTCACCCTGCACCCCCACCCTCACTCACCCTGTACCCCCACCCTCACTCACCCTGCACCCCCACCCTCACTCACGCTGCACCCCCACCCTCACTCACCCCACACCCCCACCCTCACTCAGCACCCCCACTCATGCTGCACCCCCACCCTCACTCACCCTGCACCCCACCCTCACACCCCACACTCGCACCCCCATCCCCACCTCCACCCTCACAGATACAGATAGATACAGTTTATTTGTCACGTGTGCCAATTGCCACAGTGAAATGAAGTCACCATACAGCCATACAGGAAAAAAACCTCCATCACCCTCTCACCCTGCACCCCCACCCCCCATCCCCATCCCCACTCACTCCCATCCCCACCCCCACCCTCACTCACCCCACACCCCATCCCCACCTCCACCCTCACTCACCCTACACCCCCACCCTCACACCCCCATCCCCATCCCCACTCCCCCATCCCCACTCACCCCACACCCCCATCCCCAACCCCACTCACCCCACACCCCATCCCCACCTCCACCCTCACTCACCCTACACCCCACCCTCACTCCCCAAAAAACTTTCTCCCTCTCACCTCATAGTGTTGGACATTTCCACGCTGGAAAGGGGGTTCTGTCTCCCTTATCTATGCCTCTCACCATTTGATATAGGGAGGTTTCACGGCAGTCGGGTCACGACCCATGACCCGTACTGTTGCTACGCTACGCCAAGTGGAGTACACGCGATGAACTGCAGGTAAGCACTTACCATTGTTTCCAGCGGAGCGGGCCAGTTAAAACCCGCCGAAATCATCAATTTTTGCGCCGTAAATAATTATGTTAATCGGGATAAGCGTGAGAGACATTTAGCCTACGTCAGAATTCCAAAAATGAGGAGAAATGACGAGATCTGAAGTGACAACAACAGCCAAAGTGCTTGGCGAACATTGGCCGTTTGCTCACTGCATTTCATCAACTAAGGCGTTATTTGTGTGTTTTCTTGATTCCTTTGGCATCTAAAAAGTTTCAGAAGTGGTAAATCTGGCTGTAAATGTTTTAAATCACTCATGTTTCTCAAGTGGGTTTTTACATACAAAACGAAAACGCCTCTGAAACAAAATTTACAGCCAGATTTATCACTTCTGAGACTTTGTAGATAGCAAAGGAATCAAGAAAAACCACAAATAATGCCTTACTGTTGATGAAATGCAGTGAGCAAACACACTAATTCCCAATATTTTCAATTCAGATATCTGCACGGCCAATGTTTGCCAAGCACTTTAGCTGTTGTTGTCCCTTCAGCTCTCGCTTCTCTTTACCTTCATTTCACTTCACTTTTGGAATTCTGAAGTTGGGTACGTGTCTCTCACGCTTACCCCGACTTCCACAATTGTTTATACGCATTTCTTGCATTAATAACATATACCGGAAGTTACGGATGTCCTCCAGATGGATTGAGCGGCTCTGTGCGTCAAGCCCTATGACCCAGTGACCTTACGTGCAACTCCCCTATACTTCTATCAACTGTCCCCGTAACCTACAACGTTCCTGAGAAAACAATCCATTTCCCCACCCTCTCCCCGTAGCTGAAACCTCGAATCCAAGCATCATTCTGGTAAACCTCGTCTGTACCCTCTCCAAATCACTCCCCAATCTGCCTGTAATGGTGAGACCAGAACTGCACGCAATACTACAAATAATGAGGTACTCACCCTCTTTTTGGTAAGCCGTAACAAGTTGCCGATGCGAACCTCCTCGGAGCTGCCAAGTGACCCCACTAACATCACGGATATTTTATCCTTTGTTCCAGCGAATGACACATTGCCAGTGTTGATAGTGATCTGGTACAAGACCTTCATGTTTGACTCATTTAAGATGCTGCCGTCTGCGTGTTTAGCGTTCTCTCCACACACTGTATTTACGAGGGATTTTGTCGGGTGGCGAACTGTTTGTCTAATTGGGTTTACCTTGGCAGAGGCTGGAGATGTAACGGCAAATTCCAAGGAAGCTGCCGCAGGAGGTGTATCTTTGTAAGTTGCCAGGCAAGATCTAACCCAACCTAACCTTACACAATACACAATGGGTGTGGGTGACAGGGAATTGAGTATTTATAGCTTTACTCCTAGCTAATCAAAGGCAAGTGCAGATCAGATTATGGAGCAAACCATGAGTGTCAGGGTAGAGATAGTCTCCACAGCCCCTCCTCAATGAATGCAGCTGTGCCCAATGTCTTCCTGTCCTCTGATGGGGAGGTTTAGGTTAGACATAAACATGGTTGAGAGACTCAGCGGGTGAGGCAACATCTATTGCGAGAAGAAATAGGCAAGGTTTTGGGTCGAGACCCTTCTTCAGACTGATGTGTTGGGGGGGAAGAAAGGGAGTAGGAGGAGGCAGTAGGACTGTGGGGGAGGGGAAGGAGGAAGAAAGAAAGGGCTATCTAAAATTGGAGGTCAATGTTCATACCGCTGGGGTGTAAACTACCCAAGCAAAATATGAGGTGCTGTTCCTCCAATTTGCGCTGGGCCTTACTCTGGCAATGGAGGAGGCCCTGGACAGAAAGGTCAGATTGGGAATGGGAGGGGGAGTTGAAGTGACATCCACTAGGGGCGCCGCATTGATGGCAGCCTCTGCCTACAGTCTGTCAGTTTTTCTATCTTTTTTATATTTTTACTGTTTTAAAAGTATGTTTTGGAGGTTCCTTTAGTTTTTCTATGTGGGGGAGGGGGGTAGGGTAAGGGGGGAACTGTTTCCCAGTCACTTCCTGGCGAAGATGCGACTATTCTCCGAATCGGTCCTCGCCCCCCTCCTCGCGGCTTACCAAAGGATTGGCGCTGCCTTTACTGCCGGGGACCGCACAAAAGCTTCAGCAGCGGTGCAGCACTGATTCACTGCGGAGCGGGCGATCCCTTACCTGGATCGCCGTTTGAAGCTCCGGAGTGTTGAACCTGCCTCCACCACCCTCTGTGGCAGAGAATTCCACAGGCTCACCACTCTCTGTGAGAAAAAGTGTTTCCTCGTCTCCGTTCTAAATGGCTTACTCACTATTCTTAAACTGTGGCCACTGGTTCTGGAACCCACCCCAGTCCAGGTGGGTTTGGTAAGTAGGTGAAGGGCAGATGGAGGCTGGTGGGGAAAGGTAAGAAACTGGGGAATGGTGAACTGAAGGTTTGTATAAAGGAGGCAGGCACGTGCCGTCAGGGTAGGCAAGGTAGGCACTGCCCACCCTGACTAAAATTATGAAATGGCAATTATTAAATATAAATAGTAAAGGCATGGGAGAATTATGCCTATCTAAGAGATCGATCTCTGAGGTTGGCATAATTCTCTGTGCCTTTCATCCGCAGCACTTGTATCATGGGAAGGTCTGTGCAGCCCACGTGCCGTCAGCGTTGCCTGAGCCATCAGTTTCAAGGGGAGCTAAAGGCAGCAGAAATTCTGCCTTTGCAGTACAGCGCATGTGCCGCAGCCTGCTGTGCACGCACAGCGCGAGTTTCTTGGCAGGATTTTCAAATATGGATTGCCATTATTTTAATAGTATCTTAGGAAACAAAGAGTGAAGAATGGACTTGATGTACCAATAACGTGGTAAGTGCATTTCTTGGTGCTTTATGTATTTCCCGGGGTGGGGGGAGAGCTCCGTTCACAGTGTTTGGGGAGTCTGGCGTTGTGAAGGGGGGGATTGGGGTCAGTAACCCACTTGAGAGTAAGTGTTCGGCACGGACAAGAAGGGCCGAGATGGCCTGTTTCCGTGCTGTAATTTGCTTCCCGCAAATCATTAAATTCCGACAGCACATTCACGGGACCAGTTGAAGTTACTTGGCTGTGGGAATTTAAGGATTTGCGGGACGCGGTTGACATGAGTGAAGCCGGCGAACGGCAGGTGAGAGATGTTCAGACGAAGAGCACTGCCAGAGGTGATCAGAAGGCGCTGAAGAGCAGCCGGTTCTGGTGTCGGGTCCCTGCGGCCGCTCGCACCCGTGTTGCTTCTATCCCCGGAAGTTCTGCTGTCCGTGCCCGGAGCGCTGCGGCAGCAGTGAGTGAGTCTGATATGATCTCTGACCCCCTCCTTCTCAACACTTCTGCCTTCTCGCATATTTAACCCCTGGCACAGACTCTCCACACGCTCTTAAAGGAAGACGCTCCAAATGGACCCTTGAATTAGTATTGTCATTCAATAAGATGACAACTGATTCAACGTCCCGGTGTGCTCCCGTTTTCCCCACCATCTCTCCACCTGCCTTCATCCTCTGTCCCCCACCCATTCAGTAATTAAAAAATGAAGGAGATTTAGAACCCTTGGGAAATTTGATTTGTTACTTATTTTTTATTTTTTACGAAGAGAACAATCTGCGCATGCGCGGTTTAAGAATTTTTTAAAAGCCGGATGACTGCCTACCCTGAGTAATTAATCACGGCACGTGCCTGAAAGGGGGTGGTGAGAGAACCTGTGATGATCACAAGAGAAAGGAACAGGAGGTACAGATTGTGTAGGAAAGAACTACAGATGTTGGTTTAAATCGAAGGTAGACACAAAATGGTGTCTGAAGAAGGGTCTCGACCCGAAACGTCACGCATTCCTTCTCTCCAGAGATGTTGCCTGACCCGCTGAGTTACTCTAGCATTTTGTGTATACCAGGGGGTACATTACTGAAAACTGCAGCATCCAAAGTTTACTGGTGTTAGACAGGAACTTGCAACGGTTGATTGGAGCAGGTTGTTTATGTTCAAAGTGAAATGCAGAATGTCGAACCATTTTAAAAGTATGATAAAGTTCAAGGCATGTTTCTGTCAGATTGAGGGGTAAGGCAGGTACGGGTATGAGATTGTGCATGACAAGATAAATTGAGGCTGGAAAGGAAAACAAGGGGCGTGGGGCTCCTCGATGGACAGGACATGAAAAGGTTGTTTCCAGTAATGGGAGAGTCGAGAACCAGAACGTACAGATGCAGATTAAAAAGACGTGCTTTTAGAATGGAGATAAGGAAGAATTTAATTCACCAGAGGTTGGTGAATCTGGAATTCATTGCCACGGACGGCTGTGGACGACGACATTGGGTATTTTTAAAGTGGAGATGAATAGGTTCTTGATTAGGAAGGGCGTCAAAGGTTATGGGGCAAAGGTAGGCGAATGGGATTGAGAGGGAAGGATAGATCAGCCATGATTGGAATGCAGAGTAGACTCGACGGGTGAATGGCCTAATTCTGCTTCCATGTCTTCTGGTACAGACAGCTGGAGGAGTTCAGGGAATTGAGGAGCAAACTGAAAAATGAATAAGGACGGCAAAAAGGGGGAAAGAGATAGCTCCGACGGATGAGATTTCAGAGATTTTAACAGTATATTGAGGGGAAATGGGCTAACTGGGGGAGAATAGGGAAGAGCAGCCATTCACGTGGAGATGCAGGAGATGGCCAATGTATTAGAGTTGGGATGTCATTTTACATGATGCATAAGATATTGGTGATGCTGCACTTGGAGCATTGTGTCACCCTCCTATAGGAAATATGTTATTAAGGGGCAGATTTACGAGGATGTTGCCAGGGGTTGAGTGCCTGAACGATTGGAGAGGTTGGACAGGCTGGGACCTCATTCCTTGGAGACCAGGAGGCTGTGAGGTGATCTTACAGAGGTGTATAAGATCACGAGGGGAATAGATTGGATGAATGCACTGTCCTTTACACAGGATAGGGGAATCATGAACCTGACGATATTGGATTAAGGTGAGAGTAGAAAGGTTCAATAGGAGCCTGAGGGGCTACTTTTAAACACAGTCGTTACCATATGGTGACACCGTGGGGTCAGGGGTCATCCCACAGTGTGAGTGTGGGGATAGGGGTCTCAATAGACAATAAGTGCAGGAGTAGGCCATTCGGCCCTTTGAGCCAGCTATCTTAAAGAGCTCTATCTTAAAGAACTCTCAGTTGACAGCATCCAGGGAATCGGCCTCCACTGCCTTCTGAGGCAGAGAACTCCACAGATTCACAACTCTCTGTGTGAAAACGTTATTCCTCACCTTCATTCTAAGTGGCCTACCCCTTATTCTTTTTAGCGGCGCTTTCAAAACAACCTCTTTGCGTCACGCTCCTATTCTCCAGAGATGCTGCGTGACCCGCGGAGTTACTCCAGTTTTTTGTGTCCATCGGTATAAACCAGTATTTCCTTGCCAAGCCGGGCAAAATGAGTCAGCGTTTAGGTTGCCCGGCGGCACTTTGGGTGGTAATTTCGAGCCCTGCTACCTCCAATACCATGTGTAATTTTGCCCACCTGCTAATTTTGCTGAAGCAGAGAGTGAGTGGCGGAGTCAGAGGGAACAAGAGGGGAAGGGAACAGTCCAGGTGGGTTCAGTAAGTGGGTGAAGGGCAGATGGAGGCTGGTGAGGAAAGGTAAGAAACTGGGGAATGGTGAACTGAAGGTTTGTATAAAGGAGGTGGTGAGAGAACCTGTGGAGATCACGAGAGAAAGGAACATGGGGTACAGATTGTGTAGGAAAGAACTACAGATGCTGGTTTAAATCGAAGGTAGACACAAAATGGTGTCTGAAGAAGGGTCTCGACCCGAAACGTCACCCATTCCTTCTCTCTAGATGCTGCCTGACCCGCTGAGTTACTCCAGCATTTTGTGTCTACCAGGGGGTACAGATTACTGAAAACTGGAGAATAGTAAGATTGAACGAGAACTTACCAGTTCGAAGGTTGATCATTATTTTATGAGGAGTCGAAGTGAGGGATTTCGTGAAGAGCCCGCCGGCGCGCATGCTCGACATACTTCAAAGTAGCGGCGTGGAATCACAGAAACCAATCAAGAAATGACTTCACATAGTAAGAATGAAACGACTAAGATTACCAGCTGAAGGTGATTGAGGGTTGGGCGAGGAGGGCACGAAATCCCTCACTTCGACTCCTCATGAAATAATGATCAACCTTCGAACTGGTAAGTTCTCGTTCAATCTTACTATTTCATTTCGGAGTCACGTGAGTGACTTCGTGAAGACTTCAAAGCTTCTGTGATGACACGCCCTGGACCACGTCCATGCTGTCACACCACTACCAGGGATGGATGGGAGGAATAACTTGCTGACTAGTCCATACTGCAAAACAAAGCATATTTATTAACAAACAAATCAAAACCCCTCATTCGGGGACATCTCCACGTTCTTGCCCCGCATCTAGCACGGCTTCTGCGAACTGTAGAGGCGCAGCAACGGGCCGGTTGTAGAACCGCTGGAACACCGTCTCATTAGCCCATCCTGCTGTGGCGAGAATATGGTCCATGGGCACCTCCATGACCCTCGCCGCCGACGTCGATGCAGCCCTGGTGGAATGAGATTTGAACACATTAGTGTCGATACCTGACTTACCCAAGACGACTCGAAGCCACCTGCATATCGTCTGTGTTGTCACTCGATGGTGAGGTCTCTTATGAGTGACAAGCAGGTATCTCTCCATTCCTCTGATGCTTGCCGTCACCTTGACGTAGTAACGGATATGGGAGGCTAAGCATAGCCTAGCATCGGCGGGGTATGCCGGGAACTTCAGCTGCAGCCCTGTGCACCCAGGTCTGTGTTGCTTCAGTAGCTCGTCAACAAAGAAAACTACTTCTGTGGGGGTAGACATCATTCTGTCGACACGTAGTTTGTGGAGTGTCTGTACCCTCTGTGCTGAAGTCAGCACTAGTAACATCACCAGCTTCATGGTGAGTTTGTCCAGCTGGAGCCCTTCCATGGGGGACCACGTCCTGAGCAGAGTTAAAACGTCCCTGACATCCCAGGTGATATTGTAACGTGGTGTAGGCGGATTCGTATTGAAAATACCCCGCATGAGCCTGGACACTAGCCTGTTGGATCCCACCTCAATATTGAGGTAGAATGATAGAGCGCTCCTGGCGCTGTTGATGGCACTGTAGCTTAAGTGTTCATCATGGTGCAACCCCGCGAGGAATTCCAGGACGTCGGTTATAGTCACGGCATCGTACGTGATGCGAGAGCGGCTGCAGAAGGCTTCCCACTTCCTGATGTGAGAGCGGTATCTTCGCCTTGTAGACTCTCGGCACGACGCCGCAATGGTATCCATGGTCCGGGTAGAAAGGCCGTATTGTTCTAAAGGCCGATTCAGAATCTGCAAGCCAACAAATTTAAATAGCCATGGCAGGGATGTGGCTCCCCTGAAACAGGGTGAGTAACTAATTCTGGGCTACCCTGCAAACGGACCCAAGGTTCACTGAGCGTGTCAAAGACCATCGGATACCACGGCTGTGTAGGCCAGTCGGGTATGATAAGGATGCCCTTGGCACCGTCCATCTGAATTTTACGTAATACCCGACTGATGAGGCAAAACAGGGGGAATGCATAGAAAAAGCAATTCCCCCAGTCTAGCGAGAATGCATCTAACGCTATAGCCCCAGGATCTGGTTCCCACGCGACGTAGGTTGGTACCTGATGGTTCAACCGGGACGCAAAAAGGTCAATGTCCGGTTTCCCAAATTTGGCTGTGATTTTTGCAAATATTTCAGGATGTAACATCCATTCAATATTATCATTGAACTTGCGTGACCTGGCGTCCGCCACAATATTAAGCTCACCTGGCAAATAGGTAGCTGAAATCCAAATGTCTCTCTTGACACACCAGAGCCAAATTGAATTAGCCAATTTATCACATGAAACTGACCTGGTACCGCCCATGTGGTTTAAATATGCCACCGCTGTGGTATTGTCTATTTGGAGCCGGACATGTGCTCCAATGATCTTGGAACAATATGCACGAAGTCCGTGAAACGCTGCAAGCAGCTCCAAATAGTTGATCCCTTGTGATACCAACATCGTATTCTCAAGGGTATCCCATCGGCCCCCACAACTAGAGAATTGATTCGTAGCTCCCCAGCCATCAGAGCTCGCATCAGTTTGTAAGTATATCATCGGTTTCGCCTCAATAATAGTTTTGAACGATTTACTAATGTGGCAAACCCACCATCGTAATTCATCCAATGCTGCAGGCGGCAGCCGCATTGATCGATCATAATGACCAGCATGCCGTCGCAACGCAGCGATCTTGGCTCTCTGCAAGTTTTGATAATGCAGAGGTCCATACCGGGCTGCCGGAAACAAGGCCACAATCTTGCCAATGACAGTAGCTGTGTGACGAATCGATGGTATACGAGTATTAATCAAGTCTGTACACACCTGTGTTACCTCCTCAATTTTGTTAATTGGTATGGTGACTCTCATGCTAATGGAATTCACCTGGAACCCCAGATAATTAATTACCTGGGTGGGGCAGAACTTAGATTTTTCTGGATGAACAATGAACCCAAGCTGTTGGAACAAATTGACCGCAGCTGCAACCCCTTGTTGTGCTAATTCCAAGGTGTGGCCGACAATTAAAATATCATCTAAATAGGCCATAACAATATGATGTCTTTGTCTTAAATAAGCCATAATTGGCTTCACCAATTTAGTAAATAAGCGAGGGGCTGTGGTGAGCCCATTAGGCAACGCCCTATATTGCCACAGCTGATCCATCCAGATAAATTTTAAGAACCTTCTGTAATATTTTTTCATAGGTACGGTATAGTACGCATCCTGTAAATCGATGCATGCCATAAAGCACCCTTGTGAAATCAATGATTTGGCCGTTTCAAACGTGTCCATTTTAAAATGAGTATATGTTACAAAGTTATTCAGAGTGGTTAGATCAATAATGACTCTACAGCCTCCATCCTTCTTAGGTCTAGTAAAAATATTGGAAACAAATTCAACGGCCTTATGAACCGTTCTCTCTATGACCCCTTTCTGTTCCAACCTTAAAATTTCCTTATAGCCTACTGACTGTTCCGCAGCCGTTTGTTTGAAAGTACGACCCGGTCTATGCTGAGGTGGAGGGATGTCCCCATTAATAAACTCAATACTATGGCCCTGAATATTCCGTAACACATACTCATCGCTGGTAATGTCACCCCATGCACCCGCAAACAACCGCAAACGCCCACCAACATGTGGCTTGTAGCAGGACTTCCTCCTGAAGCTGGTGATTATTTAGGAAGTCCACTGTGGCTGCCAACTTCGTATTGATGGGAAGCCCCAACGAATGAGGGGCTGCAAATTTGGTAGCCACATCGAGGAGGTCCTCCGCCGATAATTCAGGCGGGGGTGGGATGGGGTCAACCACGGCCTCCTCGTCCTGCTGCTCCAGGCTGGTGTACGAAGCTGGTGATGAAGCCCTGTGCCTGTCGCTGCTGGATGCCTGTTGTTGTTGACCTTGTAGGAGAAGCTCCAGCAGCCGCTCCATCCGGTCAATATGCCCTTCACCCTGAACACTCAGGTGGTCGGAGTCCTCCGGCTCTGAAAATTGGCCGGGGCTCCTGTCATCGGCCCGCACCTCGTCGAGGCCCTGCCGGTGCCGGTAGTTGTCGTCGACAGCCGCCGAGGCAAAACTGCGCGATTCCTGCACGGGCGTGTTCAACCGCCTCCGTTTAGCGGGAGCGGAAGCCGTTGCCTCTATGGACAGGTGCGGCATGGTGTCGGCACCAGCCGAAGCCTGGATACCTTGGGCCCGTGCAGGCTTGCCAGCTGCCCACATCGTGGACCTTGCCGACGCATGGTCTCGCCCACCCATCCATGGGGGGCTCGGCGACCGTGACGGGACCCCCAACTGACTCGTCCCGGCGTCGAAAGTTGGGGGGCGACGGCTGGACCTCACAGCTGCCCCGGGTCCCGTCCTGGAACCTGACCGCTCCTGGGCGGCAGGCAGAGCCTTAGCCCCGACAGGGTTAGGCTGCTGGGCTCCTGCCCTTCCCCTTCTCAGAGGGCTGCGTGAAACGGGCCGTGCAGCCGCACGGACCCTTCTGCTCGAAGCCGTCAGCAAGCCTGCTGACGACCTGGCTGCCATGGCAGGGTCGTCCTGCTCTGGCGGCACACCACACTCCTCCTCGTCGGACTCCTCCGAGCTGTGGTGTGCGGGCGGGTCCGGACCTGAAAATACAGAGCTCACCGACATCTCTGCCCTCGTTCCGGTCTGCGTTGCAGGTACCCCTGACAACTCTCGCTCCGGAACTGCTGGCCGGCGACTTCTCCTCGAACTCCGGCCTCTCCCATCCATGTTCTTGCTGTGAAACAAACACAACAAGAACCACCAACTTAAGGTAGCATACTTACCTGCGTGGTTCCCTTATGAAGGGCTGGCGAGGAGCACGCTCCTCCGTCAGCCGTCGCAGCAACGCGATACGACGATATGTCGAGCATGCGCGCCGGCGGGCTCTTCACGAAGTCACTCACGTGACTCCGAAATGAAATCCAAAGTGTACTCCATTGGGCTGCTCACAACCCAAGCAGAATAGGAGATACTGTGCTTTAATGGTGTTAGGCAGGAACCTGCAACAGTTGATTGGAGCAGGTTGTTTTTGTTCAAAGTGAAATGCAGAATGTCGAACCATTTTAAAAGTATGATAAAGTTCAAGGCATGTTTCTGTCAGATTGAGGGGTAAGGCAGGTGGGGGTATGAGATTGTGCATGACAAGATAAATTGAGGCTCTGGAAAGGAAAACAAGGGGCGTGGGGCTCCTCGATGGACAGGACATGATAAGGTTGTTTCCAGTAATGGGAGAGTCGAGAACCAGAACGAACAGATGTAGAATAAAAAGACGTGCTTTTAGACTGGAGATAGGGAAGAATTTAATTCGCCAGAGGTTGGTGAATCTGGAATTCATTGCCACGGACTGCTGTGGACGACGACATTGGGTATTTTTAAAGTGGAGATTAATAGGTTCTTGATTAGGAAGGGCGTCAAAGGTTATGGGGCAAAGGTAGGAGAATGGGATTGAGAGGGAAGGATAGATCAGCCATGATTGGAATGCAGAGTAGACTCAACGGGTGAATGGCCTAATTCTGCTTCCATGTCTTCTGGTACTGACAGCTGGAGGAGTTCAGGGAATTGAGGATCAAACTGAAAAAGGGAGAGGGACGGCAAAAAGGGGGAAAAGAGATAGTTCCGACGGATGAGATTTCAGAGATTTTAACAGCATATTGAAGGGAAATAGGCTAACTGGGGGAGAATAGGGCAGAGCAGCCATTCACGTGGTGCTACAGGAGATGGCCAATGTATTACAGTTGGGATGTCATGTTACATGATGCATAAGATATTGGTGATGATGCACTTGGAGCATTGTGTCACCCTGCTACAGGAAAGATGTTATAAAGGGGTAGATTTACGAGGATGTTGTCGGGGTTGAGTGCCTGAACTATTGGAGAGGTTGGACAGGCTGGGACCTCATTCCTTGGAGCGCAGGAGGCTGTGAGGTGATCTTACAGAGGTGTATAAGATCACGAGGGGAATAGATTGGATGAATGCACAGTCTTTTACACAGGATATGGGATTCAAGAACCTGACGACATTGGATTAAGGTGAGAGGGGAAAGGTTTAATAGGAGCCTGAGGGGCAACTGTTAAACACAGAGTCGTCATCATATGGTGACACCATGGGGTCAGGGGTCATCCCACAGTGAGAGTGTGGGGATAGAGGTCTCAATAGACAATAAGTGCAGGAGTAGGCCATTCGGCCCTTTGAGCCAGCACCACCATTCACAGTGATCATGGCTGATCATCCACAATCAGTACTCCGCTCCTGCCTTCTCCCCAAATCCCCTGCCTCCGCTATCTTAAAGAGCTCTATCTTAAAGAACTCTCAGTTGACAGCATCCAGGGAATCGGCCTCCACTGCCTTCTGAGGCAGAGAACTCCACAGATTCACAACTCTCTGTGTGAAAACGTTATTCCTCATCTCCATTCTAAATGGCCTACCCCTTATTCTTAAACTGTGGCCCCTGGTTTTGGACTCCCTCAACATCGGGAACATGTTTCCTGCCTCTAGCATATCCAACCCCTTAATAGTCAATAAGTTTCAATAAGATCCCCTCTCATCCTTCTAAATTCCAGTGTATACGTCCAGTTGCTCCATTCTTTCAACATATGATAGTCCTGCCATCCCAGGAATTAACCTTGTGAATCTACGCTGTACTCCCTCAATAGCAAGAATGTCCGCCCTCAAATTTAGAGACCAAAACTGCACACAGTACTCCAGGTGTGGTCTCACTAGGGCCCTGTACAACCACAGAAGGACCTCTTTGCTCCAAAACTCAACTCCTCTTGTGATGAAGGCCAACATGCCATTAGCTTTCTTCACTACCTGCTGTACCTGCATGCTTACTTTCATTGACTGATGAACAAGGACCCCCAGATCCCATTGTACTTCCCTTTTCCTAACTTGGCACCATTCACATAATAATCTGACTTCCTGTTCTTGCCACCAAAGTAGATATCCTCACATTTATCCACGATACACTGCATCTGCCATCTCACCCAATCTGTCCATGTCACCCTGCATCCTTATAGCATCCTCCTCACACTGCCACCCAGCTTTGTGTCATCTGCAAATTTGCTAATGTTATTTTTAATCCCTTCATCTACATCATTAATGTATATTGTAAATAGCTGCGGTCCCAGCACCGAGCATTGTGGTACCCCACTAGTCACTGCCTGCCATTCTGAAAGGGACCCGTTAATCCCTACTCTATGTTTCCTGTCTGCCGACCAATTTTCTATCCATGTCAGTACCCTACCCAGGGCTCTCGCTTAACTTTTTTTCCGCCACTGTCAAATCTGCCTTACCACCACCCATGGTGCACCATTCCAGGCAGAGCAGCCATTCACATGTGGAGCCACAGGAGATGGCCAAAGTATAACATTTGGGATATTATGTTCCATGATGTACAAGCCACTTGCAGCATTGCGTCACCTTCCTCAAGCAGAGAGTGAGTGGTGGAGTCAGAGGGAACAAGAGGGGAAGGGAACAGTCCAGGTGGGTTCAGTAAGTGGGTGGAGGGCAGATGGAGGCTGGTGGGGAAAGGTAAGAAACTGGGGAATGGTGAACTGAAGGTTTGTATGAAGGAGGTGGTGAGAGAACCTGTGGAGATCACGAGAGAAAGGAACGGGGGCACAGATTGTGTAGGAAAGAACTACAGATGCTGGTTTAAATCGAAGGTACACACAAAAAGGTGTCTGAAGAAGGGTCCTGACCCGAAATGTCACCCATTCCTTCTCTCCAGAGATGCTGCCTGACCCGCTGAGCTACTCCAGCATTTTGTGCCTACCAGGGGGTACAGATTACTGAAAACTGGAGAATCCAAAGTGTACTCCATTCGGCTGCTCACAACCCAAGCAGAATAGGAGATACTGTGCTTCAATGGTGTTAGGCAGGAACCTGCAACAGTTGATTGGAGCAGGTTGTTTATGTTCAAAGTGAAATGCAGAATGTCGGACCATTTTAAAAGTTTGATAGAGAAGGTTCAAGGCATGTTTCTGTTAGATTGAGGGGTAAGACAGGTGGGGGTATGAGATTGTGCATGACAAGATAAATTGAGGCTCTGGAAAGGAAAACAAGGGGCGTGGGGCTCCTCGATGGACAGGACATGATAAGGTTGTTTCCAGTAATGGTAGAGTCGAGAACCAGAATGTACAGATGCAGAATAAAAAGACGTGCTTTTAGACTGGAGATAAGGAAGAATTTAATTCGCCAGAGGTTGGTGAATCTGGAATTCATTGCCAAGGACGGCTGTGGACGACGACATTGGGTATTTTTAAAGTGGAGATTAATAGGTTCTTGATTAGGAAGGGTGTCAAAGGTTATGGGGCAAAGGTAGGAGAATGGGATTGAGAGGGAAGGATAGATCAGCCATGATTGGAATGCGGAGTAGACTCGACGGGTGAATGGCCTAATTCTGCTTCCATGTCTTCTGGTACAGACAGCTGGAGGAGTTCAGGGAATTGAGGAGCAAACTGAAAAAGGGATAAGGACGGCAAAAAGGGAGAAAAGAGATAGTTCCGACGGATGAGATTTCAGAGATATTAACAGTATATTGAAGGGAAATGGGCTAACTGGGGGAGAATAGGGCAGAGCAGCCATTCACGTGGAGCTACAGGAGATGGCCAATGTATTACAGTTGGGATGTCATGTTACATGATGCATAAGATATCGGTGATGCTGCACTTGGAGCATTGTGTCACCCTGCTACAGGAAAGATGTTATAAAGGGGTAGATTTACGAGGATGTTGTCGGGGTTGAGTGCCTGAACTATTGGAGAGGTTGGACAGGCTGGGACCTCATTCCTTGGAGCGCAGGAGGCTGTGAGGTGATCTTACAGAGGTGTATAAGATCACGAGGGGAATAGATTGGATGAATGCACAGTCTTTTACACAGGATATGGGAATCACGAACCTGACGACATTGGATTAAGGTGAGAGAGGAAAGGTTCAATAGGAGCCTGAGGGGCAACTTTTAAACACAGAGTCGTCATCATATGGTGACACCGTGGGGTCAGGGGTCATCCCACAGTGAGAGTGTGGGGATAGGGGTCTCAATAGACAATAAGTGCAGGAGTAGGCCATTCGGCCCTTTGAGCCAGCACCACCATTCACGGCGATCATGGCTGATCATCCACAATCTGTACTCCGCTCCTGCCTTCTCCCCAAATCCCCTGCCTCCGCTATCTTAAAGAGCTCTATCTTAAAGAACTCTCAGTTGACAGCATCCAGGGAATCGGCCTCCACTGCCTTCTGAGGCAGAGAACTCCACAGATTCACAACTCTCTGTGTGAAAACGTTATTCCTCATCTCCATTCTAAATGGCCTACCCCTTACTCTTAAACTGTGGCCCCTGGTTTTGGACTCCCTCAACATCGGGAACATGTTTCCTGCCTCTAGCATATCCAACCCCTTAATAGTCAATAAGTTTCAATAAGATCCCCTCTCATCCTTCTAAATTCCAGTGTATACGTCCAGTCGCTCCATTCTTTCAACATATGATAGTCCTGCCATACCAGGAATTAACCTTGTGAACCTACGCTGTACTCCCTCAATAGCAAGAATGTCCGCCCTCAAATTTAGAGACCAAAACTGCACACAGTACTCCAGGTGTGGTCTCACTAGGGCCCTGTACAACCACAGAAGGACCTCTTTGCTCCAAAACTCAACTCCTCTTGTGATGAAGGCCAACATGCCATTAGCTTTCTTCACTACCTGCTGTACCTGCATGCTTACTTTCATTGACTGATGAACAAAGCCCCCCAGATCCCGTTGTACTTCCCCTTTTCCTAATTTGACACCATTCACATAATAATCTGACTTCCTGTTCTTGCCACCAAAGTAGATATCCACACATTTATCCACGATACACTGCATTTGCCATCTCACCCAATCTGTCCATGTCACCCTGCATCCTTAAAGCATCCTCCTCACACTGCCACCCAGCTTTGTGTCATCTGCAAATTTGCTAATGTTACTTTTAATCCCTTCATCTACATCATTAATGTATATTGTAAATAGCTGCGGTCCCAGCACCGAGCATTGTGGTACCCCACTAGTCACTGCCTGCCATTCTGAAAGGGACCCGTTAATCCCTACTCTATGTTTCCTGTCTGCCGACCAATTTTCTATCCATGTCAGTACCCTACCCAGGGCTCTCGCTAACTTTTTTTCCCTGTTGCCAGCCGGGCAACCTTGACAGCTTTTACGTTGCCAAATGACAGTTTAGGTGGTCATTTAAGACGGTTTGCATGACGCGTGCGATAATGTGCTCGGACGAAGTGCGTAGTTAGTTACCAGTCAGAATTATGCTCAATGAAGCATTCACATATTATGTTCAAGAAGGAACTGCAGATGCTGGAAAATCAAAGGTAGACAAAATGCTGGAGAAACTCAGCGTGTGCAGCAGCATCTATGGAGCGAAGGAAATACGCAACGTTTCAGGCCGAAACCCATCAGTCTGAAGAAGGGTTTCGGCCCGAAACATTGCCTATTTCCTTCGCTCCATAGATGCTGCCGCATCCGCTGAGTTTCTCCAGCACTTTTGTCTACATTCACATATTATTTCTGCTTCAAATAACTCACAAATTAAACATATTCACCAATCAAGACATGATATATACCACAATGACATGCAGCAAAATTATAATACAATATCTCAACTCTTTTTACACATTGCAATTATTGCAATTTCTATTAGTTCTTTCCACTTCCAAACAAAAATGTGGTTGGTTTATTCAGCAAATGATCAACCTGTGTCAATAAATCCTGGACCATGCACACTACAGATTGATGCAGAAAATTACGATGACCTGGCCATAGCATGGCTCGTTATTGCTATTGGCGCAGAAACACTCTGGCTTCACACATAGTTTATCCATAACAAAATATACAGGTTGCAAGGAAATTTCTAACGGCATTTTATGATAATAGCTGCTAAAACCGACTGTACCCATCTGACAGGTTAAACATTACACTAACTGACAAGAGATGGCCAAAGGACATACCTGCAGCAAATGTTCTTTTGGTAATATGTTTAAAGGTGTCAAAACAAATAATAACATTGGGATTTAAAACACATTTGATTGCATTCCATTATCAAACATAGTCAATGTTCGCTCTGAAGACCATGAATCACAATAGGGTCAGGGGGTGTGTGAATCAGTGCGGGATGGATAGATGGCGGTGGGGGGGGGGGGGAGTGAGGGGGGCTGAGAAAGCTATCGATGTGGAATGGATGGATTGAGGCAGGTGAATTAGTACGTGTTGGTTGGAGTATGTAAAATTGTGAGGGGAGAGCATGGAGGATGTCAGTGGTGTTGAATGGGGGGATCAGTACGGGTTGAATGGGGGGGGGGATCAGTACAGGATGAATGGGCGGATCAGTACAGGACAAATGAGGGTAGACAAAAATGCTGGAGAAATTCAGCAGGTGAGGCAGCATCTATGGAGCTAAGGAAATAGGCAACGTTTCGGGATGAGACCCTTCTTCAGACTGTTCCCCCCATTCTTCTTGAATGGGGGGAACAGTACAGGATGGGTGGGGGGGGGGATCAGTACAGGATGAATGAGGGGATCAGTATAGGATGAATGGGGGATCAGTACAGGATGCATGAGGGGATCAGTACAGGATGCATGAGGGGATCAGTAAAAGATGAATGGGGAGATCACTACAGGATGGATGGGGAGTTTGGTGCAGGGTAAATGGAAGGTGGGTCAGTACGGGATGAATGGGTGGATCAGTGCAGTATGAATGGGGGGGGAGCAGGATGGATGGGGGGGGGGGTCAGTACAGGATGAATAGGGGGACCAGTGTAGGATGGATGGGGGAGTGAGGGAGAGGTGAATCAATGCAAGGTGGGTAGGGTGATGAATAGATTTGGGGGGGGAGGGGTAGATGGGGAGGGGAGCACAGTGGACGTCAGTGAGGACTGAATGGAGGAGGGAATGGGGATCAGTGCGGGATGGAGAGGAGGGGTCCAAGGATAAGAGGGGTGGAGGAAGGCGAGCGACAGAGAAGGGGGGGGGGGGAAAGGGGCAGAGGAGGTGGGTAGGAAGGAAGGTCAGCGCTCCTCGGACATCGCCCCGCTGCGAGAGGGGTTGTTTTGAAAGCATTGTTAACGGATTTGCAGGCAGCGGCCGTTATCAGGGGGATAGCGGCCGCTGCCTGCAAATCCACCAGCAGCGCTTTCAAAACAACCCCTCTCGCACGCCGAGGCCGGGAGGAAGGAGGGGGAGGGAGGGAGAGGGAGGCTTCCTTCCTCCAGGCAGGGTGCGAGAGGTGGAGGCGGTGAAGCCACTGTCGTGGTCGCTGCTGCCGCTGTTCGAGACCCGTCATTCACTCCGACACTTCGTCACCACGCACCTAGTATCTTTGCCCCGCAATCAAAGATACTAGAGGAATACAGCCGCCGCCGTCGACACGAAAGGTCACGCTCCTATTCTCCAGAGATGCTGCGTGACCCGCGGAGTTACTCCAGTTTTTTGTGTCCATCGGTATAAACCAGTATTTCCTTGCCAAGCCGGACAAAGTGAGTCAGCGTTTAGGTTGCCCGGCGGCACTTTGGGTGGTCATTGGCACCCGGACAACCGGTAATTTCGAGCCCTGCTACCTCCAATACCATGTGTAATTTTGTCCACCATTCTCCTATGTGGGACCTTATCAAAGGCTTTCTGAAAGACCAAGTACACCCAGCAGTAAAATGACAAGATCACGAGGGGAATAGATTGGATGAATGCACAGTCTTTTACACAGGATTTGGGAATCACGAACCTGACGACATTGGATTAAGGTGAGAGAGGAAAGGTTTAATAGGAGCCTGAGGGGCAACTGTTAAACACAGAGTCGTCATCATATGGTGACACCGTGGGGTCAGGGGTCATCCCACAGTGAGAGTGTGGGGATAGGGGTCTCAATAGACAATAAGTGCAGGAGTAGGCCATTCGGCCCTTTGAGCCAGCACCACCATTCACAGAGATCATGGCTGATCATCCACAATCAGTACTCCGCTCCTGCCTTCTCCCCAAATCCCCTGCCTCCGCTATCTTAAAGAGCTCTATCTTAAAGAACTCTCAGTTGACAGCATCCAGGGAATCGGCCTCCACTGCCTTCTGAGGCAGAGAACTCCACAGATTCACAACTCTCTGTGTGAAAACGTTATTCCTCATCTCCATTCTAAATGGCCTACCCCTTACTCTTAAACTGTGGCCCCTGGTTTTGGACTCCCTCAACATCGGGAACATGTTTCCTGCCTCTAGCATATCCAACCCCTTAATAGTCAATAAGTTTCAATAAGATCCCCTCTCATCCTTCTAAATTCCAGTGTATACGTCCAGTCGCTCCATTCTTTCAACATATGATAGTCCTGCCATACCAGGAATTAACCTTGTGAACCTACGCTGTACTCCCTCAATAGCAAGAATGTCCGCCCTCAAATTTAGAGACCAAAACTGCACACAGTACTCCAGGTGTGGTCTCACTAGGGCCCTGTACAACCACAGAAGGACCTCTTTGCTCCAAAACTCAACTCCTCTTGTGATGAAGGCCAACATGCCATTAGCTTTCTTCACTACCTGCTGTACCTGCATGCTTACTTTCATTGACTGATGAACAAAGCCCCCCAGATCCCATTGTACTTCCCCTTTTCCTAACTTGACACCATTCACATAATAATCTGACTTCCTGTTCTTGCCACCAAAGTAGATATCCTCACATTTATCCACGATACACTGCATCTGCCATCTCACCCAATCTGTCCATGTCACCCTGCATCCTTATAGCATCCTCCTCACACTGCCACCCAGCTTTGTGTCATCTGCAAATTTGCTACTGTTACTTTTAATCCCTTCATCTACATCATTAATGTATATTGTATATAGCTGCGGTCCCAGCACCGAGCATTGTGGTACCCCACTAGTCACTGCCTGCCATTCTGAAAGGGACCCGTTAATCCCTACTCTATGTTTCCTGTCTGCCGACCAATTTTCTATCCATGTCAGTACCCTACCCAGGGCTCTCGCTTAACTTTTTTTCCGCCACTGCCAAATCTGCCTTACCACCACCCATGGTGCACCATTCCAGGCAGAGAAGCCATTCACATGTGGAGCCACAAGAGATGGCCAAAGTATAACATTTGGGATATTATGTTCCATGATGTACAAGCCACTTGCAGCATTGCGTCACCTTCCTCAAGCAGAGAGTGAGTGGTGGAGTCAGAGGGAACAAGAGGGGAAGGGAACAGTCCAGGTGGGTTCAGTAAGTGGGTGAAGGGCAGATGGAGGCTGGTGGGGAAAGGTAAGAAACTGGTGAATGGTGAACTGAAGGTTTGTATGAAGGAGGTGGTGAGAGAACCTGTGGAGATCACGAGAGAAAGGAACGGGGGTACAGATTGTGTAGGAAAGAACTACAGATGCTGGTTTAAATCAAAGGTACACACAAAAAGGTGTCTGAAGAAGGGTCTTGACCCGAAATGTCACCCATTCCTTCTCTCCAGAGATGCTGCCTGACCCGCTGAGCTACTCCAGCATTTTGTGCCTACCAGGGGGTACAGATTACTGAAAACTGGAGAATCCAAAGTGTACTCCATTCGGCTGCTCACAACCCAAGCAAAATAGGAGATACTGTGCTTCAATGGTGTTAGGCAGGAACCTGCAACGGTTGATTGGAGCAGGTTGTTTATGTTCAAAGTGAAATGCAGAATGTCGAACCATTTTAAAAGTTTGATAGAGAAAGTTCAAGGCATGTTTCTGTTAGATTGAGGGGTAAGACAGGTGGGGGTATGAGATTGTGCATGACAAGATAAATTGAGGCTCTGGAAAGGAAAACAAGGGGCGTGGGGCTCCTCGATGGACAGGACATGAAAATGTTGTTTCCAGTAATGGTAGAGTCGAGAACCAGAATGTACAGATGCAGAATAAAAAGACGTGCTTTTAGAATGGAGATAAGGAAGAATTTAATTCGCCAGAGGTTGGTGAATCTGGAATTCATTGCCACGGACGGCTGTGGACGACGACATTGGGTATTTTTAAAGTGGAGATTAATAGGTTCTTGATTAGGAAGGGCGTCAAAGGTTATGGGGCAAAGGTAGGCGAATGGGATTGAGAGGGAAGGATAGATCAGCCATGATTGGAATGTGGAGTAGACTCGACGGGTGAATGGCCTAATTCTGCTTCCATGTCTTCTGGTACAGACAGCTGGAGGAGTTCAGGGAATTGAGGAGCAAACTGAAAAAGGGATAAGGACGGCAAAAAGGGAGAAAAGAGATAGTTCCGACGGATGAGATTTCAGAGATTTTAACAGTATATTGAAGGGAAATGGGCTAACTGGGGGAGAATAGGGCAGAGCAGCCATTCACGTGGAGCTACAGGAGATGGCCAATGTATTACAGTTGGGATGTCATGTTACATGATGCATAAGATATCGGTGATGCTGCACTTGGAGCATTGTGTCACCCTGCTACAGGAAAGATGTTATAAAGGGGTAGATTTACGAGGATGTTGTCGGGGTTGAGTGCCTGAACTATTGGAGAGGTTGGACAGGCTGGGACCTCATTCCTTGGAGCGCAGGAGGCTGTGAGGTGATCTTACAGAGGTGTATAAGATCACGAGGGGAATAGATTGGATGAATGCACAGTCTTTTACACAGGATATGGGAATCACGAACCTGACGACATTGGATTAAGGTGAGAGAGGAAAGGTTCAATAGGAGCCTGAGGGGCAACTTTTAAACACAGAGTCGTCATCATATGGTGACACCGTGGGGTCAGGGGTCATCCCACAGTGAGAGTGTGGGGATAGGGGTCTCAATAGACAATAAGTGCAGGAGTAGGCCATTCGGCCCTTTGAGCCAGCACCACCATTCACGGCGATCATGGCTGATCATCCACAATCTGTACTCCGCTCCTGCCTTCTCCCCAAATCCCCTGCCTCCGCTATCTTAAAGAGCTCTATCTTAAAGAACTCTCAGTTGACAGCATCCAGGGAATCGGCCTCCACTGCCTTCTGAGGCAGAGAACTCCACAGATTCACAACTCTCTGTGTGAAAACGTTATTCCTCATCTCCATTCTAAATGGCCTACCCCTTACTCTTAAACTGTGGCCCCTGGTTTTGGACTCCCTCAACATCGGGAACATGTTTCCTGCCTCTAGCATATCCAACCCCTTAATAGTCAATAAGTTTCAATAAGATCCCCTCTCATCCTTCTAAATTCCAGTGTATACGTCCAGTCGCTCCATTCTTTCAACATATGATAGTCCTGCCATACCAGGAATTAACCTTGTGAACCTACGCTGTACTCCCTCAATAGCAAGAATGTCCGCCCTCAAATTTAGAGACCAAAACTGCACACAGTACTCCAGGTGTGGTCTCACTAGGGCCCTGTACAACCACAGAAGGACCTCTTTGCTCCAAAACTCAACTCCTCTTGTGATGAAGGCCAACATGCCATTAGCTTTCTTCACTACCTGCTGTACCTGCATGCTTACTTTCATTGACTGATGAACAAAGCCCCCCAGATCCCGTTGTACTTCCCCTTTTCCTAATTTGACACCATTCACATAATAATCTGACTTCCTGTTCTTGCCACCAAAGTAGATATCCACACATTTATCCACGATACACTGCATTTGCCATCTCACCCAATCTGTCCATGTCACCCTGCATCCTTAAAGCATCCTCCTCACACTGCCACCCAGCTTTGTGTCATCTGCAAATTTGCTAATGTTACTTTTAATCCCTTCATCTACATCATTAATGTATATTGTAAATAGCTGCGGTCCCAGCACCGAGCATTGTGGTACCCCACTAGTCACTGCCTGCCATTCTGAAAGGGACCCGTTAATCCCTACTCTATGTTTCCTGTCTGCCGACCAATTTTCTATCCATGTCAGTACCCTACCCAGGGCTCTCGCTAACTTTTTTTCCCTGTTGCCAGCCGGGCAACCTTGACAGCTTTTACGTTGCCAAATGACAGTTTAGGTGGTCATTTAAGACGGTTTGCATGACGCGTGCGATAATGTGCTCGGACGAAGTGCGTAGTTAGTTACCAGTCAGAATTATGCTCAATGAAGCATTCACATATTATGTTCAAGAAGGAACTGCAGATGCTGGAAAATCAAAGGTAGACAAAATGCTGGAGAAACTCAGCGTGTGCAGCAGCATCTATGGAGCGAAGGAAATACGCAACGTTTCAGGCCGAAACCCATCAGTCTGAAGAAGGGTTTCGGCCCGAAACATTGCCTATTTCCTTCGCTCCATAGATGCTGCCGCATCCGCTGAGTTTCTCCAGCACTTTTGTCTACATTCACATATTATTTCTGCTTCAAATAACTCACAAATTAAACATATTCACCAATCAAGACATGATATATACCACAATGACATGCAGCAAAATTATAATACAATATCTCAACTCTTTTTACACATTGCAATTATTGCAATTTCTATTAGTTCTTTCCACTTCCAAACAAAAATGTGGTTGGTTTATTCAGCAAATGATCAACCTGTGTCAATAAATCCTGGACCATGCACACTACAGATTGATGCAGAAAATTACGATGACCTGGCCATAGCATGGCTCGTTATTGCTATTGGCGCAGAAACACTCTGGCTTCACACATAGTTTATCCATAACAAAATATACAGGTTGCAAGGAAATTTCTAACGGCATTTTATGATAATAGCTGCTAAAACCGACTGTACCCATCTGACAGGTTAAACATTACACTAACTGACAAGAGATGGCCAAAGGACATACCTGCAGCAAATGTTCTTTTGGTAATATGTTTAAAGGTGTCAAAACAAATAATAACATTGGGATTTAAAACACATTTGATTGCATTCCATTATCAAACATAGTCAATGTTCGCTCTGAAGACCATGAATCACAATAGGGTCAGGGGGTGTGTGAATCAGTGCGGGATGGATAGATGGCGGTGGGGGGGGGGGGAGTGAGGGGGGCTGAGAAAGCTATCGATGTGGAATGGATGGATTGAGGCAGGTGAATTAGTACGTGTTGGTTGGAGTATGTAAAATTGTGAGGGGAGAGCATGGAGGATGTCAGTGGTGTTGAATGGGGGGATCAGTACGGGTTGAATGGGGGGGGGGATCAGTACAGGATGAATGGGCGGATCAGTACAGGACAAATGAGGGTAGACAAAAATGCTGGAGAAATTCAGCAGGTGAGGCAGCATCTATGGAGCTAAGGAAATAGGCAACGTTTCGGGATGAGACCCTTCTTCAGACTGTTCCCCCCATTCTTCTTGAATGGGGGGAACAGTACAGGATGGGTGGGGGGGGGGATCAGTACAGGATGAATGAGGGGATCAGTATAGGATGAATGGGGGATCAGTACAGGATGCATGAGGGGATCAGTACAGGATGCATGAGGGGATCAGTAAAAGATGAATGGGGAGATCACTACAGGATGGATGGGGAGTTTGGTGCAGGGTAAATGGAAGGTGGGTCAGTACGGGATGAATGGGTGGATCAGTGCAGTATGAATGGGGGGGGAGCAGGATGGATGGGGGGGGGGGTCAGTACAGGATGAATAGGGGGACCAGTGTAGGATGGATGGGGGAGTGAGGGGGAGGGAGGGAGAGGTGAATCAATGCAAGGTGGGTAGGGTGATGAATAGATTTGGGGGGGGAGGGGTAGATGGGGAGGGGAGCACAGTGGACGTCAGTGAGGACTGAATGGAGGAGGGAATGGGGATCAGTGCGGGATGGAGAGGAGGGGTCCAAGGATAAGAGGGGTGGAGGAAGGCGAGCGACAGAGAAGGGGGGGGGGGGAAAGGGGCAGAGGAGGTGGGTAGGAAGGAAGGTCAGCGCTCCTCGGACATCGCCCCGCTGCGAGAGGGGTTGTTTTGAAAGCATTGTTAACGGATTTGCAGGCAGCGGCCGTTATCAGGGGGATAGCGGCCGCTGCCTGCAAATCCACCAGCAGCGCTTTCAAAACAACCCCTCTCGCACGCCGAGGCCGGGAGGAAGGAGGGGGAGGGAGGGAGAGGGAGGCTTCCTTCCTCCAGGCAGGGTGCGAGAGGTGGAGGCGGTGAAGCCACTGTCGTGGTCGCTGCTGCCGCTGTTCGAGACCCGTCATTCACTCCGACACTTCGTCACCACGCACCTAGTATCTTTGCCCCGCAATCAAAGATACTAGAGGAATACAGCCGCCGCCGTCGACACGAAAGGTCACGCTCCTATTCTCCAGAGATGCTGCGTGACCCGCGGAGTTACTCCAGTTTTTTGTGTCCATCGGTATAAACCAGTATTTCCTTGCCAAGCCGGACAAAGTGAGTCAGCGTTTAGGTTGCCCGGCGGCACTTTGGGTGGTCATTGGCACCCGGACAACCGGTAATTTCGAGCCCTGCTACCTCCAATACCATGTGTAATTTTGTCCACCATTCTCCTATGTGGGACCTTATCAAAGGCTTTCTGAAAGACCAAGTACACCCAGCAGTAAAATGACAAGATCACGAGGGGAATAGATTGGATGAATGCACAGTCTTTTACACAGGATTTGGGAATCACGAACCTGACGACATTGGATTAAGGTGAGAGAGGAAAGGTTTAATAGGAGCCTGAGGGGCAACTGTTAAACACAGAGTCGTCATCATATGGTGACACCGTGGGGTCAGGGGTCATCCCACAGTGAGAGTGTGGGGATAGGGGTCTCAATAGACAATAAGTGCAGGAGTAGGCCATTCGGCCCTTTGAGCCAGCACCACCATTCACAGAGATCATGGCTGATCATCCACAATCTGTACTCCGCTCCTGCCTTCTCCCCAAATCCCCTGCCTCCGCTATCTTAAAGAGCTCTATCTTAAAGAACTCTCAGTTGACAGCATCCAGGGAATCGGCCTCCACTGCCTTCTGAGGCAGAGAACTCCACAGATTCACAACTCTCTGTGTGAAAACGTTATTCCTCATCTCCATTCTAAATGGCCTACCCCTTACTCTTAAACTGTGGCCCCTGGTTTTGGACTCCCTCAACATCGGGAACATGTTTCCTGCCTCTAGCATATCCAACCCCTTAATAGTCAATAAGTTTCAATAAGATCCCCTCTCATCCTTCTAAATTCCAGTGTATACGTCCAGTCGCTCCATTCTTTCAACATATGATAGTCCTGCCATACCAGGAATTAACCTTGTGAACCTACGCTGTACTCCCTCAATAGCAAGAATGTCCGCCCTCAAATTTAGAGACCAAAACTGCACACAGTACTCCAGGTGTGGTCTCACTAGGGCCCTGTACAACCACAGAAGGACCTCTTTGCTCCAAAACTCAACTCCTCTTGTGATGAAGGCCAACATGCCATTAGCTTTCTTCACTACCTGCTGTACCTGCATGCTTACTTTCATTGACTGATGAACAAAGCCCCCCAGATCCCGTTGTACTTCCCCTTTTCCTAATTTGACACCATTCACATAATAATCTGACTTCCTGTTCTTGCCACCAAAGTAGATATCCACACATTTATCCACGATACACTGCATTTGCCATCTCACCCAATCTGTCCATGTCACCCTGCATCCTTAAAGCATCCTCCTCACACTGCCACCCAGCTTTGTGTCATCTGCAAATTTGCTAATGTTACTTTTAATCCCTTCATCTACATCATTAATGTATATTGTAAATAGCTGCGGTCCCAGCACCGAGCATTGTGGTACCCCACTAGTCACTGCCTGCCATTCTGAAAGGGACCCGTTAATCCCTACTCTATGTTTCCTGTCTGCCGACCAATTTTCTATCCATGTCAGTACCCTACCCAGGGCTCTCGCTAACTTTTTTTCCCTGTTGCCAGCCGGGCAACCTTGACAGCTTTTACGTTGCCAAATGACAGTTTAGGTGGTCATTTAAGACGGTTTGCATGACGCGTGCGATAATGTGCTCGGACGAAGTGCGTAGTTAGTTACCAGTCAGAATTATGCTCAATGAAGCATTCACATATTATGTTCAAGAAGGAACTGCAGATGCTGGAAAATCAAAGGTAGACAAAATGCTGGAGAAACTCAGCGTGTGCAGCAGCATCTATGGAGCGAAGGAAATACGCAACGTTTCAGGCCGAAACCCATCAGTCTGAAGAAGGGTTTCGGCCCGAAACATTGCCTATTTCCTTCGCTCCATAGATGCTGCCGCATCCGCTGAGTTTCTCCAGCACTTTTGTCTACATTCACATATTATTTCTGCTTCAAATAACTCACAAATTAAACATATTCACCAATCAAGACATGATATATACCACAATGACATGCAGCAAAATTATAATACAATATCTCAACTCTTTTTACACATTGCAATTATTGCAATTTCTATTAGTTCTTTCCACTTCCAAACAAAAATGTGGTTGGTTTATTCAGCAAATGATCAACCTGTGTCAATAAATCCTGGACCATGCACACTACAGATTGATGCAGAAAATTACGATGACCTGGCCATAGCATGGCTCGTTATTGCTATTGGCGCAGAAACACTCTGGCTTCACACATAGTTTATCCATAACAAAATATACAGGTTGCAAGGAAATTTCTAACGGCATTTTATGATAATAGCTGCTAAAACCGACTGTACCCATCTGACAGGTTAAACATTACACTAACTGACAAGAGATGGCCAAAGGACATACCTGCAGCAAATGTTCTTTTGGTAATATGTTTAAAGGTGTCAAAACAAATAATAACATTGGGATTTAAAACACATTTGATTGCATTCCATTATCAAACATAGTCAATGTTCGCTCTGAAGACCATGAATCACAATAGGGTCAGGGGGTGTGTGAATCAGTGCGGGATGGATAGATGGCGGTGGGGGGGGGGGGGAGTGAGGGGGGCTGAGAAAGCTATCGATGTGGAATGGATGGATTGAGGCAGGTGAATTAGTACGTGTTGGTTGGAGTATGTAAAATTGTGAGGGGAGAGCATGGAGGATGTCAGTGGTGTTGAATGGGGGGATCAGTACGGGTTGAATGGGGGGGGGGATCAGTACAGGATGAATGGGCGGATCAGTACAGGACAAATGAGGGTAGACAAAAATGCTGGAGAAATTCAGCAGGTGAGGCAGCATCTATGGAGCTAAGGAAATAGGCAACGTTTCGGGATGAGACCCTTCTTCAGACTGTTCCCCCCATTCTTCTTGAATGGGGGGAACAGTACAGGATGGGTGGGGGGGGGGATCAGTACAGGATGAATGAGGGGATCAGTATAGGATGAATGGGGGATCAGTACAGGATGCATGAGGGGATCAGTACAGGATGCATGAGGGGATCAGTAAAAGATGAATGGGGAGATCACTACAGGATGGATGGGGAGTTTGGTGCAGGGTAAATGGAAGGTGGGTCAGTACGGGATGAATGGGTGGATCAGTGCAGTATGAATGGGGGGGGAGCAGGATGGATGGGGGGGGGGGTCAGTACAGGATGAATAGGGGGACCAGTGTAGGATGGATGGGGGAGTGAGGGGGAGGGAGGGAGAGGTGAATCAATGCAAGGTGGGTAGGGTGATGAATAGATTTGGGGGGGGAGGGGTAGATGGGGAGGGGAGCACAGTGGACGTCAGTGAGGACTGAATGGAGGAGGGAATGGGGATCAGTGCGGGATGGAGAGGAGGGGTCCAAGGATAAGAGGGGTGGAGGAAGGCGAGCGACAGAGAAGGGGGGGGGGGGAAAGGGGCAGAGGAGGTGGGTAGGAAGGAAGGTCAGCGCTCCTCGGACATCGCCCCGCTGCGAGAGGGGTTGTTTTGAAAGCATTGTTAACGGATTTGCAGGCAGCGGCCGTTATCAGGGGGATAGCGGCCGCTGCCTGCAAATCCACCAGCAGCGCTTTCAAAACAACCCCTCTCGCACGCCGAGGCCGGGAGGAAGGAGGGGGAGGGAGGGAGAGGGAGGCTTCCTTCCTCCAGGCAGGGTGCGAGAGGTGGAGGCGGTGAAGCCACTGTCGTGGTCGCTGCTGCCGCTGTTCGAGACCCGTCATTCACTCCGACACTTCGTCACCACGCACCTAGTATCTTTGCCCCGCAATCAAAGATACTAGAGGAATACAGCCGCCGCCGTCGACACGAAAGGTCACGCTCCTATTCTCCAGAGATGCTGCGTGACCCGCGGAGTTACTCCAGTTTTTTGTGTCCATCGGTATAAACCAGTATTTCCTTGCCAAGCCGGACAAAGTGAGTCAGCGTTTAGGTTGCCCGGCGGCACTTTGGGTGGTCATTGGCACCCGGACAACCGGTAATTTCGAGCCCTGCTACCTCCAATACCATGTGTAATTTTGTCCACCATTCTCCTATGTGGGACCTTATCAAAGGCTTTCTGAAAGACCAAGTACACCCAGCAGTAAAATGACAAGATCACGAGGGGAATAGATTGGATGAATGCACAGTCTTTTACACAGGATTTGGGAATCACGAACCTGACGACATTGGATTAAGGTGAGAGAGGAAAGGTTTAATAGGAGCCTGAGGGGCAACTGTTAAACACAGAGTCGTCATCATATGGTGACACCGTGGGGTCAGGGGTCATCCCACAGTGAGAGTGTGGGGATAGGGGTCTCAATAGACAATAAGTGCAGGAGTAGGCCATTCGGCCCTTTGAGCCAGCACCACCATTCACAGAGATCATGGCTGATCATCCACAATCAGTACTCCGCTCCTGCCTTCTCCCCAAATCCCCTGCCTCCGCTATCTTAAAGAGCTCTATCTTAAAGAACTCTCAGTTGACAGCATCCAGGGAATCGGCCTCCACTGCCTTCTGAGGCAGAGAACTCCACAGATTCACAACTCTCTGTGTGAAAACGTTATTCCTCATCTCCATTCTAAATGGCCTACCCCTTACTCTTAAACTGTGGCCCCTGGTTTTGGACTCCCTCAACATCGGGAACATGTTTCCTGCCTCTAGCATATCCAACCCCTTAATAGTCAATAAGTTTCAATAAGATCCCCTCTCATCCTTCTAAATTCCAGTGTATACGTCCAGTCGCTCCATTCTTTCAACATATGATAGTCCTGCCATACCAGGAATTAACCTTGTGAACCTACGCTGTACTCCCTCAATAGCAAGAATGTCCGCCCTCAAATTTAGAGACCAAAACTGCACACAGTACTCCAGGTGTGGTCTCACTAGGGCCCTGTACAACCACAGAAGGACCTCTTTGCTCCAAAACTCAACTCCTCTTGTGATGAAGGCCAACATGCCATTAGCTTTCTTCACTACCTGCTGTACCTGCATGCTTACTTTCATTGACTGATGAACAAAGCCCCCCAGATCCCATTGTACTTCCCCTTTTCCTAACTTGACACCATTCACATAATAATCTGACTTCCTGTTCTTGCCACCAAAGTAGATATCCTCACATTTATCCACGATACACTGCATCTGCCATCTCACCCAATCTGTCCATGTCACCCTGCATCCTTATAGCATCCTCCTCACACTGCCACCCAGCTTTGTGTCATCTGCAAATTTGCTACTGTTACTTTTAATCCCTTCATCTACATCATTAATGTATATTGTATATAGCTGCGGTCCCAGCACCGAGCATTGTGGTACCCCACTAGTCACTGCCTGCCATTCTGAAAGGGACCCGTTAATCCCTACTCTATGTTTCCTGTCTGCCGACCAATTTTCTATCCATGTCAGTACCCTACCCAGGGCTCTCGCTTAACTTTTTTTCCGCCACTGCCAAATCTGCCTTACCACCACCCATGGTGCACCATTCCAGGCAGAGAAGCCATTCACATGTGGAGCCACAAGAGATGGCCAAAGTATAACATTTGGGATATTATGTTCCATGATGTACAAGCCACTTGCAGCATTGCGTCACCTTCCTCAAGCAGAGAGTGAGTGGTGGAGTCAGAGGGAACAAGAGGGGAAGGGAACAGTCCAGGTGGGTTCAGTAAGTGGGTGAAGGGCAGATGGAGGCTGGTGGGGAAAGGTAAGAAACTGGTGAATGGTGAACTGAAGGTTTGTATGAAGGAGGTGGTGAGAGAACCTGTGGAGATCACGAGAGAAAGGAACGGGGGTACAGATTGTGTAGGAAAGAACTACAGATGCTGGTTTAAATCAAAGGTACACACAAAAAGGTGTCTGAAGAAGGGTCTTGACCCGAAATGTCACCCATTCCTTCTCTCCAGAGATGCTGCCTGACCCGCTGAGCTACTCCAGCATTTTGTGCCTACCAGGGGGTACAGATTACTGAAAACTGGAGAATCCAAAGTGTACTCCATTCGGCTGCTCACAACCCAAGCAAAATAGGAGATACTGTGCTTCAATGGTGTTAGGCAGGAACCTGCAACGGTTGATTGGAGCAGGTTGTTTATGTTCAAAGTGAAATGCAGAATGTCGAACCATTTTAAAAGTTTGATAGAGAAAGTTCAAGGCATGTTTCTGTTAGATTGAGGGGTAAGACAGGTGGGGGTATGAGATTGTGCATGACAAGATAAATTGAGGCTCTGGAAAGGAAAACAAGGGGCGTGGGGCTCCTCGATGGACAGGACATGAAAATGTTGTTTCCAGTAATGGTAGAGTCGAGAACCAGAATGTACAGATGCAGAATAAAAAGACGTGCTTTTAGAATGGAGATAAGGAAGAATTTAATTCGCCAGAGGTTGGTGAATCTGGAATTCATTGCCACGGACGGCTGTGGACGACGACATTGGGTATTTTTAAAGTGGAGATTAATAGGTTCTTGATTAGGAAGGGCGTCAAAGGTTATGGGGCAAAGGTAGGCGAATGGGATTGAGAGGGAAGGATAGATCAGCCATGATTGGAATGTGGAGTAGACTCGACGGGTGAATGGCCTAATTCTGCTTCCATGTCTTCTGGTACAGACAGCTGGAGGAGTTCAGGGAATTGAGGAGCAAACTGAAAAAGGGATAAGGACGGCAAAAAGGGAGAAAAGAGATAGTTCCGACGGATGAGATTTCAGAGATTTTAACAGTATATTGAAGGGAAATGGGCTAACTGGGGGAGAATAGGGCAGAGCAGCCATTCACGTGGAGCTACAGGAGATGGCCAATGTATTACAGTTGGGATGTCATGTTACATGATGCATAAGATATCGGTGATGCTGCACTTGGAGCATTGTGTCACCCTGCTACAGGAAAGATGTTATAAAGGGGTAGATTTACGAGGATGTTGTCGGGGTTGAGTGCCTGAACTATTGGAGAGGTTGGACAGGCTGGGACCTCATTCCTTGGAGCGCAGGAGGCTGTGAGGTGATCTTACAGAGGTGTATAAGATCACGAGGGGAATAGATTGGATGAATGCACAGTCTTTTACACAGGATATGGGAATCACGAACCTGACGACATTGGATTAAGGTGAGAGAGGAAAGGTTCAATAGGAGCCTGAGGGGCAACTTTTAAACACAGAGTCGTCATCATATGGTGACACCGTGGGGTCAGGGGTCATCCCACAGTGAGAGTGTGGGGATAGGGGTCTCAATAGACAATAAGTGCAGGAGTAGGCCATTCGGCCCTTTGAGCCAGCACCACCATTCACGGCGATCATGGCTGATCATCCACAATCTGTACTCCGCTCCTGCCTTCTCCCCAAATCCCCTGCCTCCGCTATCTTAAAGAGCTCTATCTTAAAGAACTCTCAGTTGACAGCATCCAGGGAATCGGCCTCCACTGCCTTCTGAGGCAGAGAACTCCACAGATTCACAACTCTCTGTGTGAAAACGTTATTCCTCATCTCCATTCTAAATGGCCTACCCCTTACTCTTAAACTGTGGCCCCTGGTTTTGGACTCCCTCAACATCGGGAACATGTTTCCTGCCTCTAGCATATCCAACCCCTTAATAGTCAATAAGTTTCAATAAGATCCCCTCTCATCCTTCTAAATTCCAGTGTATACGTCCAGTCGCTCCATTCTTTCAACATATGATAGTCCTGCCATACCAGGAATTAACCTTGTGAACCTACGCTGTACTCCCTCAATAGCAAGAATGTCCGCCCTCAAATTTAGAGACCAAAACTGCACACAGTACTCCAGGTGTGGTCTCACTAGGGCCCTGTACAACCACAGAAGGACCTCTTTGCTCCAAAACTCAACTCCTCTTGTGATGAAGGCCAACATGCCATTAGCTTTCTTCACTACCTGCTGTACCTGCATGCTTACTTTCATTGACTGATGAACAAAGCCCCCCAGATCCCATTGTACTTCCCCTTTTCCTAACTTGACACCATTCACATAATAATCTGACTTCCTGTTCTTGCCACCAAAGTAGATATCCTCACATTTATCCACGATACACTGCATCTGCCATCTCACCCAATCTGTCCATGTCACCCTGCATCCTTATAGCATCCTCCTCACACTGCCACCCAGCTTTGTGTCATCTGCAAATTTGCTACTGTTACTTTTAATCCCTTCATCTACATCATTAATGTATATTGTATATAGCTGCGGTCCCAGCACCGAGCATTGTGGTACCCCACTAGTCACTGCCTGCCATTCTGAAAGGGACCCGTTAATCCCTACTCTATGTTTCCTGTCTGCCGACCAATTTTCTATCCATGTCAGTACCCTACCCAGGGCTCTCGCTTAACTTTTTTTCCGCCACTGCCAAATCTGCCTTACCACCACCCATGGTGCACCATTCCAGGCAGAGAAGCCATTCACATGTGGAGCCACAAGAGATGGCCAAAGTATAACATTTGGGATATTATGTTCCATGATGTACAAGCCACTTGCAGCATTGCGTCACCTTCCTCAAGCAGAGAGTGAGTGGTGGAGTCAGAGGGAACAAGAGGGGAAGGGAACAGTCCAGGTGGGTTCAGTAAGTGGGTGAAGGGCAGATGGAGGCTGGTGGGGAAAGGTAAGAAACTGGTGAATGGTGAACTGAAGGTTTGTATGAAGGAGGTGGTGAGAGAACCTGTGGAGATCACGAGAGAAAGGAACGGGGGTACAGATTGTGTAGGAAAGAACTACAGATGCTGGTTTAAATCAAAGGTACACACAAAAAGGTGTCTGAAGAAGGGTCTTGACCCGAAATGTCACCCATTCCTTCTCTCCAGAGATGCTGCCTGACCCGCTGAGCTACTCCAGCATTTTGTGCCTACCAGGGGGTACAGATTACTGAAAACTGGAGAATCCAAAGTGTACTCCATTCGGCTGCTCACAACCCAAGCAAAATAGGAGATACTGTGCTTCAATGGTGTTAGGCAGGAACCTGCAACGGTTGATTGGAGCAGGTTGTTTATGTTCAAAGTGAAATGCAGAATGTCGAACCATTTTAAAAGTTTGATAGAGAAAGTTCAAGGCATGTTTCTGTTAGATTGAGGGGTAAGACAGGTGGGGGTATGAGATTGTGCATGACAAGATAAATTGAGGCTCTGGAAAGGAAAACAAGGGGCGTGGGGCTCCTCGATGGACAGGACATGAAAATGTTGTTTCCAGTAATGGTAGAGTCGAGAACCAGAACGTACAGATGTAGAATAAAAAGACGTGCTTTTAGAATGGAGATAAGGAAGAATTTAATTCGCCAGAGGTTGGTGAATCTGGAATTCATTGCCACGGACGGCTGTGGACGACGACATTGGGTATTTTTAAAGTGGAGATTAATAGGTTCTTGATTAGGAAGGGCGTCAAAGGTTATGGGGCAAAGGTAGGCGAATGGGATTGAGAGGGAAGGATAGATCAGCCATGATTGGAATGTGGAGTAGACTCGACGGGTGAATGGCCTAATTCTGCTTCCATGTCTTCTGGTACAGACAGCTGGAGGAGTTCAGGGAATTGAGGAGCAAACTGAAAAAGGGATAAGGACGGCAAAAAGGGAGAAAAGAGATAGTTCCGACGGATGAGATTTCAGAGATTTTAACAGTATATTGAAGGGAAATGGGCTAACTGGGGGAGAATAGGGCAGAGCAGCCATTCACGTGGAGCTACAGGAGATGGCCAATGTATTACAGTTGGGATGTCATGTTACATGATGCATAAGATATCGGTGATGCTGCACTTGGAGCATTGTGTCACCCTGCTACAGGAAAGATGTTATAAAGGGGTAGATTTACGAGGATGTTGTCGGGGTTGAGTGCCTGAACTATTGGAGAGGTTGGACAGGCTGGGACCTCATTCCTTGGAGCGCAGGAGGCTGTGAGGTGATCTTACAGAGGTGTATAAGATCACGAGGGGAATAGATTGGATGAATGCACAGTCTTTTACACAGGATATGGGAATCACGAACCTGACGACATTGGATTAAGGTGAGAGAGGAAAGGTTCAATAGGAGCCTGAGGGGCAACTTTTAAACACAGAGTCGTCATCATATGGTGACACCGTGGGGTCAGGGGTCATCCCACAGTGAGAGTGTGGGGATAGGGGTCTCAATAGACAATAAGTGCAGGAGTAGGCCATTCGGCCCTTTGAGCCAGCACCACCATTCACGGCGATCATGGCTGATCATCCACAATCTGTACTCCGCTCCTGCCTTCTCCCCAAATCCCCTGCCTCCGCTATCTTAAAGAGCTCTATCTTAAAGAACTCTCAGTTGACAGCATCCAGGGAATCGGCCTCCACTGCCTTCTGAGGCAGAGAACTCCACAGATTCACAACTCTCTGTGTGAAAACGTTATTCCTCATCTCCATTCTAAATGGCCTACCCCTTACTCTTAAACTGTGGCCCCTGGTTTTGGACTCCCTCAACATCGGGAACATGTTTCCTGCCTCTAGCATATCCAACCCCTTAATAGTCAATAAGTTTCAATAAGATCCCCTCTCATCCTTCTAAATTCCAGTGTATACGTCCAGTCGCTCCATTCTTTCAACATATGATAGTCCTGCCATACCAGGAATTAACCTTGTGAACCTACGCTGTACTCCCTCAATAGCAAGAATGTCCGCCCTCAAATTTAGAGACCAAAACTGCACACAGTACTCCAGGTGTGGTCTCACTAGGGCCCTGTACAACCACAGAAGGACCTCTTTGCTCCAAAACTCAACTCCTCTTGTGATGAAGGCCAACATGCCATTAGCTTTCTTCACTACCTGCTGTACCTGCATGCTTACTTTCATTGACTGATGAACAAAGCCCCCCAGATCCCGTTGTACTTCCCCTTTTCCTAATTTGACACCATTCACATAATAATCTGACTTCCTGTTCTTGCCACCAAAGTAGATATCCACACATTTATCCACGATACACTGCATTTGCCATCTCACCCAATCTGTCCATGTCACCCTGCATCCTTAAAGCATCCTCCTCACACTGCCACCCAGCTTTGTGTCATCTGCAAATTTGCTAATGTTACTTTTAATCCCTTCATCTACATCATTAATGTATATTGTAAATAGCTGCGGTCCCAGCACCGAGCATTGTGGTACCCCACTAGTCACTGCCTGCCATTCTGAAAGGGACCCGTTAATCCCTACTCTATGTTTCCTGTCTGCCGACCAATTTTCTATCCATGTCAGTACCCTACCCAGGGCTCTCGCTAACTTTTTTTCCCTGTTGCCAGCCGGGCAACCTTGACAGCTTTTACGTTGCCAAATGACAGTTTAGGTGGTCATTTAAGACGGTTTGCATGACGCGTGCGATAATGTGCTCGGACGAAGTGCGTAGTTAGTTACCAGTCAGAATTATGCTCAATGAAGCATTCACATATTATGTTCAAGAAGGAACTGCAGATGCTGGAAAATCAAAGGTAGACAAAATGCTGGAGAAACTCAGCGTGTGCAGCAGCATCTATGGAGCGAAGGAAATACGCAACGTTTCAAGCCGAAACCCATCAGTCTGAAGAAGGGTTTCGGCCCGAAACATTGCCTATTTCCTTCGCTCCATAGATGCTGCCGCATCCGCTGAGTTTCTCCAGCACTTTTGTCTACATTCACATATTATTTCTGCTTCAAATAACTCACAAATTAAACATATTCACCAATCAAGACATGATATATACCACAATGACATGCAGCAAAATTATAATACAATATCTCAACTCTTTTTACACATTGCAATTATTGCAATTTCTATTAGTTCTTTCCACTTCCAAACAAAAATGTGGTTGGTTTATTCAGCAAATGATCAACCTGTGTCAATAAATCCTGGACCATGCACACTACAGATTGATGCAGAAAATTACGATGACCTGGCCATAGCATGGCTCGTTATTGCTATTGGCGCAGAAACACTCTGGCTTCACACATAGTTTATCCATAACAAAATATACAGGTTGCAAGGAAATTTCTAACGGCATTTTATGATAATAGCTGCTAAAACCGACTGTACCCATCTGACAGGTTAAACATTACACTAACTGACAAGAGATGGCCAAAGGACATACCTGCAGCAAATGTTCTTTTGGTAATATGTTTAAAGGTGTCAAAACAAATAATAACATTGGGATTTAAAACACATTTGATTGCATTCCATTATCAAACATAGTCAATGTTCGCTCTGAAGACCATGAATCACAATAGGGTCAGGGGGTGTGTGAATCAGTGCGGGATGGATAGATGGCGGTGGGGGGGGGGGGAGTGAGGGGGGCTGAGAAAGCTATCGATGTGGAATGGATGGATTGAGGCAGGTGAATTAGTACGTGTTGGTTGGAGTATGTAAAATTGTGAGGGGAGAGCATGGAGGATGTCAGTGGTGTTGAATGGGGGGATCAGTACGGGTTGAATGGGGGGGGGGATCAGTACAGGATGAATGGGCGGATCAGTACAGGACAAATGAGGGTAGACAAAAATGCTGGAGAAATTCAGCAGGTGAGGCAGCATCTATGGAGCTAAGGAAATAGGCAACGTTTCGGGATGAGACCCTTCTTCAGACTGTTCCCCCCATTCTTCTTGAATGGGGGGAACAGTACAGGATGGGTGGGGGGGGGGATCAGTACAGGATGAATGAGGGGATCAGTATAGGATGAATGGGGGATCAGTACAGGATGCATGAGGGGATCAGTACAGGATGCATGAGGGGATCAGTAAAAGATGAATGGGGAGATCACTACAGGATGGATGGGGAGTTTGGTGCAGGGTAAATGGAAGGTGGGTCAGTACGGGATGAATGGGTGGATCAGTGCAGTATGAATGGGGGGGGAGCAGGATGGATGGGGGGGGGGGGTCAGTACAGGATGAATAGGGGGACCAGTGTAGGATGGATGGGGGAGTGAGGGGGAGGGAGGGAGAGGTGAATCAATGCAAGGTGGGTAGGGTGATGAATAGATTTGGGGGGGGAGGGGTAGATGGGGAGGGGAGCACAGTGGACGTCAGTGAGGACTGAATGGAGGAGGGAATGGGGATCAGTGCGGGATGGAGAGGAGGGGTCCAAGGATAAGAGGGGTGGAGGAAGGCGAGCGACAGAGAAGGGGGGGGGGGGAAAGGGGCAGAGGAGGTGGGTAGGAAGGAAGGTCAGCGCTCCTCGGACATCGCCCCGCTGCGAGAGGGGTTGTTTTGAAAGCATTGTTAACGGATTTGCAGGCAGCGGCCGTTATCAGGGGGATAGCGGCCGCTGCCTGCAAATCCACCAGCAGCGCTTTCAAAACAACCCCTCTCGCACGCCGAGGCCGGGAGGAAGGAGGGGGAGGGAGGGAGAGGGAGGCTTCCTTCCTCCAGGCAGGGTGCGAGAGGTGGAGGCGGTGAAGCCACTGTCGTGGTCGCTGCTGCCGCTGTTCGAGACCCGTCATTCACTCCGACACTTCGTCACCACGCACCTAGTATCTTTGCCCCGCAATCAAAGATACTAGAGGAATACAGCCGCCGCCGTCGACACGAAAGGTCACGCTCCTATTCTCCAGAGATGCTGCGTGACCCGCGGAGTTACTCCAGTTTTTTGTGTCCATCGGTATAAACCAGTATTTCCTTGCCAAGCCGGACAAAGTGAGTCAGCGTTTAGGTTGCCCGGCGGCACTTTGGGTGGTCATTGGCACCCGGACAACCGGTAATTTCGAGCCCTGCTACCTCCAATACCATGTGTAATTTTGTCCACCATTCTCCTATGTGGGACCTTATCAAAGGCTTTCTGAAAGACCAAGTACACCCAGCAGTAAAATGACAAGATCACGAGGGGAATAGATTGGATGAATGCACAGTCTTTTACACAGGATTTGGGAATCACGAACCTGACGACATTGGATTAAGGTGAGAGAGGAAAGGTTTAATAGGAGCCTGAGGGGCAACTGTTAAACACAGAGTCGTCATCATATGGTGACACCGTGGGGTCAGGGGTCATCCCACAGTGAGAGTGTGGGGATAGGGGTCTCAATAGACAATAAGTGCAGGAGTAGGCCATTCGGCCCTTTGAGCCAGCACCACCATTCACAGAGATCATGGCTGATCATCCACAATCAGTACTCCGCTCCTGCCTTCTCCCCAAATCCCCTGCCTCCGCTATCTTAAAGAGCTCTATCTTAAAGAACTCTCAGTTGACAGCATCCAGGGAATCGGCCTCCACTGCCTTCTGAGGCAGAGAACTCCACAGATTCACAACTCTCTGTGTGAAAACGTTATTCCTCATCTCCATTCTAAATGGCCTACCCCTTACTCTTAAACTGTGGCCCCTGGTTTTGGACTCCCTCAACATCGGGAACATGTTTCCTGCCTCTAGCATATCCAACCCCTTAATAGTCAATAAGTTTCAATAAGATCCCCTCTCATCCTTCTAAATTCCAGTGTATACGTCCAGTCGCTCCATTCTTTCAACATATGATAGTCCTGCCATACCAGGAATTAACCTTGTGAACCTACGCTGTACTCCCTCAATAGCAAGAATGTCCGCCCTCAAATTTAGAGACCAAAACTGCACACAGTACTCCAGGTGTGGTCTCACTAGGGCCCTGTACAACCACAGAAGGACCTCTTTGCTCCAAAACTCAACTCCTCTTGTGATGAAGGCCAACATGCCATTAGCTTTCTTCACTACCTGCTGTACCTGCATGCTTACTTTCATTGACTGATGAACAAAGCCCCCCAGATCCCATTGTACTTCCCCTTTTCCTAACTTGACACCATTCACATAATAATCTGACTTCCTGTTCTTGCCACCAAAGTAGATATCCTCACATTTATCCACGATACACTGCATCTGCCATCTCACCCAATCTGTCCATGTCACCCTGCATCCTTATAGCATCCTCCTCACACTGCCACCCAGCTTTGTGTCATCTGCAAATTTGCTACTGTTACTTTTAATCCCTTCATCTACATCATTAATGTATATTGTATATAGCTGCGGTCCCAGCACCGAGCATTGTGGTACCCCACTAGTCACTGCCTGCCATTCTGAAAGGGACCCGTTAATCCCTACTCTATGTTTCCTGTCTGCCGACCAATTTTCTATCCATGTCAGTACCCTACCCAGGGCTCTCGCTTAACTTTTTTTCCGCCACTGCCAAATCTGCCTTACCACCACCCATGGTGCACCATTCCAGGCAGAGAAGCCATTCACATGTGGAGCCACAAGAGATGGCCAAAGTATAACATTTGGGATATTATGTTCCATGATGTACAAGCCACTTGCAGCATTGCGTCACCTTCCTCAAGCAGAGAGTGAGTGGTGGAGTCAGAGGGAACAAGAGGGGAAGGGAACAGTCCAGGTGGGTTCAGTAAGTGGGTGAAGGGCAGATGGAGGCTGGTGGGGAAAGGTAAGAAACTGGTGAATGGTGAACTGAAGGTTTGTATGAAGGAGGTGGTGAGAGAACCTGTGGAGATCACGAGAGAAAGGAACGGGGGTACAGATTGTGTAGGAAAGAACTACAGATGCTGGTTTAAATCAAAGGTACACACAAAAAGGTGTCTGAAGAAGGGTCTTGACCCGAAATGTCACCCATTCCTTCTCTCCAGAGATGCTGCCTGACCCGCTGAGCTACTCCAGCATTTTGTGCCTACCAGGGGGTACAGATTACTGAAAACTGGAGAATCCAAAGTGTACTCCATTCGGCTGCTCACAACCCAAGCAAAATAGGAGATACTGTGCTTCAATGGTGTTAGGCAGGAACCTGCAACGGTTGATTGGAGCAGGTTGTTTATGTTCAAAGTGAAATGCAGAATGTCGAACCATTTTAAAAGTTTGATAGAGAAAGTTCAAGGCATGTTTCTGTTAGATTGAGGGGTAAGACAGGTGGGGGTATGAGATTGTGCATGACAAGATAAATTGAGGCTCTGGAAAGGAAAACAAGGGGCGTGGGGCTCCTCGATGGACAGGACATGAAAATGTTGTTTCCAGTAATGGTAGAGTCGAGAACCAGAACGTACAGATGTAGAATAAAAAGACGTGCTTTTAGAATGGAGATAAGGAAGAATTTAATTCGCCAGAGGTTGGTGAATCTGGAATTCATTGCCACGGACGGCTGTGGACGACGACATTGGGTATTTTTAAAGTGGAGATTAATAGGTTCTTGATTAGGAAGGGCGTCAAAGGTTATGGGGCAAAGGTAGGCGAATGGGATTGAGAGGGAAGGATAGATCAGCCATGATTGGAATGTGGAGTAGACTCGACGGGTGAATGGCCTAATTCTGCTTCCATGTCTTCTGGTACAGACAGCTGGAGGAGTTCAGGGAATTGAGGAGCAAACTGAAAAAGGGATAAGGACGGCAAAAAGGGAGAAAAGAGATAGTTCCGACGGATGAGATTTCAGAGATTTTAACAGTATATTGAAGGGAAATGGGCTAACTGGGGGAGAATAGGGCAGAGCAGCCATTCACGTGGAGCTACAGGAGATGGCCAATGTATTACAGTTGGGATGTCATGTTACATGATGCATAAGATATCGGTGATGCTGCACTTGGAGCATTGTGTCACCCTGCTACAGGAAAGATGTTATAAAGGGGTAGATTTACGAGGATGTTGTCGGGGTTGAGTGCCTGAACTATTGGAGAGGTTGGACAGGCTGGGACCTCATTCCTTGGAGCGCAGGAGGCTGTGAGGTGATCTTACAGAGGTGTATAAGATCACGAGGGGAATAGATTGGATGAATGCACAGTCTTTTACACAGGATATGGGAATCACGAACCTGACGACATTGGATTAAGGTGAGAGAGGAAAGGTTTAATAGGAGCCTGAGGGGCAACTTTTAAACACAGAGTCGTCATCATATGGTGACACCGTGGGGTCAGGGGTCATCCCACAGTGAGAGTGTGGGGATAGGGGTCTCAATAGACAATAAGTGCAGGAGTAGGCCATTCGGCCCTTTGAGCCAGCACCACCATTCACGGCGATCATGGCTGATCATCCACAATCTGTACTCCGCTCCTGCCTTCTCCCCAAATCCCCTGCCTCCGCTATCTTAAAGAGCTCTATCTTAAAGAACTCTCAGTTGACAGCATCCAGGGAATCGGCCTCCACTGCCTTCTGAGGCAGAGAACTCCACAGATTCACAACTCTCTGTGTGAAAACGTTATTCCTCATCTCCATTCTAAATGGCCTACCCCTTACTCTTAAACTGTGGCCCCTGGTTTTGGACTCCCTCAACATCGGGAACATGTTTCCTGCCTCTAGCATATCCAACCCCTTAATAGTCAATAAGTTTCAATAAGATCCCCTCTCATCCTTCTAAATTCCAGTGTATACGTCCAGTCGCTCCATTCTTTCAACATATGATAGTCCTGCCATACCAGGAATTAACCTTGTGAACCTACGCTGTACTCCCTCAATAGCAAGAATGTCCGCCCTCAAATTTAGAGACCAAAACTGCACACAGTACTCCAGGTGTGGTCTCACTAGGGCCCTGTACAACCACAGAAGGACCTCTTTGCTCCAAAACTCAACTCCTCTTGTGATGAAGGCCAACATGCCATTAGCTTTCTTCACTACCTGCTGTACCTGCATGCTTACTTTCATTGACTGATGAACAAAGCCCCCCAGATCCCGTTGTACTTCCCCTTTTCCTAATTTGACACCATTCACATAATAATCTGACTTCCTGTTCTTGCCACCAAAGTAGATATCCACACATTTATCCACGATACACTGCATTTGCCATCTCACCCAATCTGTCCATGTCACCCTGCATCCTTAAAGCATCCTCCTCACACTGCCACCCAGCTTTGTGTCATCTGCAAATTTGCTAATGTTACTTTTAATCCCTTCATCTACATCATTAATGTACATTGTAAATAGCTGCGGTCCCAGCACCGAGCATTGTGGTACCCCACTAGTCACTGCCTGCCATTCTGAAAGGGACCCGTTAATCCCTACTCTATGTTTCCTGTCTGCCGACCAATTTTCTATCCATGTCAGTACCCTACCCAGGGCTCTCGCTAACTTTTTTTCCCTGTTGCCAGCCGGGCAACCTTGACAGCTTTTACGTTGCCAAATGACAGTTTAGGTGGTCATTTAAGACGGTTTGCATGACGCGTGCGATAATGTGCTCGGACGAAGTGCGTAGTTAGTTACCAGTCAGAATTATGCTCAATGAAGCATTCACATATTATGTTCAAGAAGGAACTGCAGATGCTGGAAAATCAAAGGTAGACAAAATGCTGGAGAAACTCAGCGTGTGCAGCAGCATCTATGGAGCGAAGGAAATACGCAACGTTTCAGGCCGAAACCCATCAGTCTGAAGAAGGGTTTCGGCCCGAAACATTGCCTATTTCCTTCGCTCCATAGATGCTGCCGCATCCGCTGAGTTTCTCCAGCACTTTTGTCTACATTCACATATTATTTCTGCTTCAAATAACTCACAAATTAAACATATTCACCAATCAAGACATGATATATACCACAATGACATGCAGCAAAATTATAATACAATATCTCAACTCTTTTTACACATTGCAATTATTGCAATTTCTATTAGTTCTTTCCACTTCCAAACAAAAATGTGGTTGGTTTATTCAGCAAATGATCAACCTGTGTCAATAAATCCTGGACCATGCACACTACAGATTGATGCAGAAAATTACGATGACCTGGCCATAGCATGGCTCGTTATTGCTATTGGCGCAGAAACACTCTGGCTTCACACATAGTTTATCCATAACAAAATATACAGGTTGCAAGGAAATTTCTAACGGCATTTTATGATAATAGCTGCTAAAACCGACTGTACCCATCTGACAGGTTAAACATTACACTAACTGACAAGAGATGGCCAAAGGACATACCTGCAGCAAATGTTCTTTTGGTAATATGTTTAAAGGTGTCAAAACAAATAATAACATTGGGATTTAAAACACATTTGATTGCATTCCATTATCAAACATAGTCAATGTTCGCTCTGAAGACCATGAATCACAATAGGGTCAGGGGGTGTGTGAATCAGTGCGGGATGGATAGATGGCGGTGGGGGGGGGGGGAGTGAGGGGGGCTGAGAAAGCTATCGATGTGGAATGGATGGATTGAGGCAGGTGAATTAGTACGTGTTGGTTGGAGTATGTAAAATTGTGAGGGGAGAGCATGGAGGATGTCAGTGGTGTTGAATGGGGGGATCAGTACGGGTTGAATGGGGGGGGGGATCAGTACAGGATGAATGGGCGGATCAGTACAGGACAAATGAGGGTAGACAAAAATGCTGGAGAAATTCAGCAGGTGAGGCAGCATCTATGGAGCTAAGGAAATAGGCAACGTTTCGGGATGAGACCCTTCTTCAGACTGTTCCCCCCATTCTTCTTGAATGGGGGGAACAGTACAGGATGGGTGGGGGGGGGGATCAGTACAGGATGAATGAGGGGATCAGTATAGGATGAATGGGGGATCAGTACAGGATGCATGAGGGGATCAGTACAGGATGCATGAGGGGATCAGTAAAAGATGAATGGGGAGATCACTACAGGATGGATGGGGAGTTTGGTGCAGGGTAAATGGAAGGTGGGTCAGTACGGGATGAATGGGTGGATCAGTGCAGTATGAATGGGGGGGGAGCAGGATGGATGGGGGGGGGGGTCAGTACAGGATGAATAGGGGGACCAGTGTAGGATGGATGGGGGAGTGAGGGGGAGGGAGGGAGAGGTGAATCAATGCAAGGTGGGTAGGGTGATGAATAGATTTGGGGGGGGAGGGGTAGATGGGGAGGGGAGCACAGTGGACGTCAGTGAGGACTGAATGGAGGAGGGAATGGGGATCAGTGCGGGATGGAGAGGAGGGGTCCAAGGATAAGAGGGGTGGAGGAAGGCGAGCGACAGAGAAGGGGGGGGGGGGAAAGGGGCAGAGGAGGTGGGTAGGAAGGAAGGTCAGCGCTCCTCGGACATCGCCCCGCTGCGAGAGGGGTTGTTTTGAAAGCATTGTTAACGGATTTGCAGGCAGCGGCCGTTATCAGGGGGATAGCGGCCGCTGCCTGCAAATCCACCAGCAGCGCTTTCAAAACAACCCCTCTCGCACGCCGAGGCCGGGAGGAAGGAGGGGGAGGGAGGGAGAGGGAGGCTTCCTTCCTCCAGGCAGGGTGCGAGAGGTGGAGGCGGTGAAGCCACTGTCGTGGTCGCTGCTGCCGCTGTTCGAGACCCGTCATTCACTCCGACACTTCGTCACCACGCACCTAGTATCTTTGCCCCGCAATCAAAGATACTAGAGGAATACAGCCGCCGCCGTCGACACGAAAGGTCACGCTCCTATTCTCCAGAGATGCTGCGTGACCCGCGGAGTTACTCCAGTTTTTTGTGTCCATCGGTATAAACCAGTATTTCCTTGCCAAGCCGGACAAAGTGAGTCAGCGTTTAGGTTGCCCGGCGGCACTTTGGGTGGTCATTGGCACCCGGACAACCGGTAATTTCGAGCCCTGCTACCTCCAATACCATGTGTAATTTTGTCCACCATTCTCCTATGTGGGACCTTATCAAAGGCTTTCTGAAAGACCAAGTACACCCAGCAGTAAAATGACAAGATCACGAGGGGAATAGATTGGATGAATGCACAGTCTTTTACACAGGATTTGGGAATCACGAACCTGACGACATTGGATTAAGGTGAGAGAGGAAAGGTTTAATAGGAGCCTGAGGGGCAACTGTTAAACACAGAGTCGTCATCATATGGTGACACCGTGGGGTCAGGGGTCATCCCACAGTGAGAGTGTGGGGATAGGGGTCTCAATAGACAATAAGTGCAGGAGTAGGCCATTCGGCCCTTTGAGCCAGCACCACCATTCACAGAGATCATGGCTGATCATCCACAATCAGTACTCCGCTCCTGCCTTCTCCCCAAATCCCCTGCCTCCGCTATCTTAAAGAGCTCTATCTTAAAGAACTCTCAGTTGACAGCATCCAGGGAATCGGCCTCCACTGCCTTCTGAGGCAGAGAACTCCACAGATTCACAACTCTCTGTGTGAAAACGTTATTCCTCATCTCCATTCTAAATGGCCTACCCCTTACTCTTAAACTGTGGCCCCTGGTTTTGGACTCCCTCAACATCGGGAACATGTTTCCTGCCTCTAGCATATCCAACCCCTTAATAGTCAATAAGTTTCAATAAGATCCCCTCTCATCCTTCTAAATTCCAGTGTATACGTCCAGTCGCTCCATTCTTTCAACATATGATAGTCCTGCCATACCAGGAATTAACCTTGTGAACCTACGCTGTACTCCCTCAATAGCAAGAATGTCCGCCCTCAAATTTAGAGACCAAAACTGCACACAGTACTCCAGGTGTGGTCTCACTAGGGCCCTGTACAACCACAGAAGGACCTCTTTGCTCCAAAACTCAACTCCTCTTGTGATGAAGGCCAACATGCCATTAGCTTTCTTCACTACCTGCTGTACCTGCATGCTTACTTTCATTGACTGATGAACAAAGCCCCCCAGATCCCATTGTACTTCCCCTTTTCCTAACTTGACACCATTCACATAATAATCTGACTTCCTGTTCTTGCCACCAAAGTAGATATCCTCACATTTATCCACGATACACTGCATCTGCCATCTCACCCAATCTGTCCATGTCACCCTGCATCCTTATAGCATCCTCCTCACACTGCCACCCAGCTTTGTGTCATCTGCAAATTTGCTACTGTTACTTTTAATCCCTTCATCTACATCATTAATGTATATTGTATATAGCTGCGGTCCCAGCACCGAGCATTGTGGTACCCCACTAGTCACTGCCTGCCATTCTGAAAGGGACCCGTTAATCCCTACTCTATGTTTCCTGTCTGCCGACCAATTTTCTATCCATGTCAGTACCCTACCCAGGGCTCTCGCTTAACTTTTTTTCCGCCACTGCCAAATCTGCCTTACCACCACCCATGGTGCACCATTCCAGGCAGAGAAGCCATTCACATGTGGAGCCACAAGAGATGGCCAAAGTATAACATTTGGGATATTATGTTCCATGATGTACAAGCCACTTGCAGCATTGCGTCACCTTCCTCAAGCAGAGAGTGAGTGGTGGAGTCAGAGGGAACAAGAGGGGAAGGGAACAGTCCAGGTGGGTTCAGTAAGTGGGTGAAGGGCAGATGGAGGCTGGTGGGGAAAGGTAAGAAACTGGTGAATGGTGAACTGAAGGTTTGTATGAAGGAGGTGGTGAGAGAACCTGTGGAGATCACGAGAGAAAGGAACGGGGGTACAGATTGTGTAGGAAAGAACTACAGATGCTGGTTTAAATCAAAGGTACACACAAAAAGGTGTCTGAAGAAGGGTCTTGACCCGAAATGTCACCCATTCCTTCTCTCCAGAGATGCTGCCTGACCCGCTGAGCTACTCCAGCATTTTGTGCCTACCAGGGGGTACAGATTACTGAAAACTGGAGAATCCAAAGTGTACTCCATTCGGCTGCTCACAACCCAAGCAAAATAGGAGATACTGTGCTTCAATGGTGTTAGGCAGGAACCTGCAACGGTTGATTGGAGCAGGTTGTTTATGTTCAAAGTGAAATGCAGAATGTCGAACCATTTTAAAAGTTTGATAGAGAAAGTTCAAGGCATGTTTCTGTTAGATTGAGGGGTAAGACAGGTGGGGGTATGAGATTGTGCATGACAAGATAAATTGAGGCTCTGGAAAGGAAAACAAGGGGCGTGGGGCTCCTCGATGGACAGGACATGAAAATGTTGTTTCCAGTAATGGTAGAGTCGAGAACCAGAACGTACAGATGTAGAATAAAAAGACGTGCTTTTAGAATGGAGATAAGGAAGAATTTAATTCGCCAGAGGTTGGTGAATCTGGAATTCATTGCCACGGACGGCTGTGGACGACGACATTGGGTATTTTTAAAGTGGAGATTAATAGGTTCTTGATTAGGAAGGGCGTCAAAGGTTATGGGGCAAAGGTAGGCGAATGGGATTGAGAGGGAAGGATAGATCAGCCATGATTGGAATGTGGAGTAGACTCGACGGGTGAATGGCCTAATTCTGCTTCCATGTCTTCTGGTACAGACAGCTGGAGGAGTTCAGGGAATTGAGGAGCAAACTGAAAAAGGGATAAGGACGGCAAAAAGGGAGAAAAGAGATAGTTCCGACGGATGAGATTTCAGAGATATTAACAGTATATTGAGGGGAAATAGGCTAACTGGGGGAGAATAGGGCAGAGCAGCCATTCACGCGGAGCTACAGGAGATGGCCAATGTATTACAGTTGGGATGTCATGTTACATGATGCATAAGATATTGGCGATGCTGCACTTGGAGCATTGTGTCACCCTGCTACAGGAAAGATGTTATTAAGGGGTAGATTTACGAGGATGTTGCCAGGGGTGAGTGCCTGAATTATTGGAGAGGTTGCACAGGCTGGGACCTCACTCCTTGGAGCGCAGGAGGCTGTGAGGTGATCTTACAGAGGTGTATAAGATCACAAGGGGAATAGATTGGGTGAATGCACAATCCTTTACGCAGGCCTTGTGGTACCCCACTAGTCACTGCCTGCCATTCTGAAAGAGACCCGTTAATCCCTGTGTTAAAGAAGGGTCTGAAGAAGGGTCTCGACCCGAAACGTCGCCTATCTCCTTCGCTCCTTAGATGCTGCTGCACCCGCTGAGTTTCTCCTTTCTCCAGCTTTTTCCCGTTAATCCCTACTCTGTGTTTCCTGTCTGCCGACCAATTTTCTATCCATGTCAGTACCCTACCCAGGGCTCTCGCTTAACCTTTTTTCCCTGTTGCCAGCCGGGCAACCTTGACAGCTTTTACGTTGCCAAATGACAGTTTAGGTGGTCATTTAAGACGGTTTGCATGACGCGTGCGATAATGTGCTCGGACGAAGTGCGTAGTTAGTTACCAGTCAGAATTATGCTCAATGAAGCATTCACATATTATGTTCAAGAAGGAACTGCAGATGCTGGAAAATCAACGGTAGACAAAATGCTGGAGAAACTCAGCGTGTGCATCAGCATCTATGGAGCGAAGGAAATACGCAACGTTTCAGGCCGAAACCCATCAGTCTGAAGAAGGGTTTCGGCCCGAAACATTGCCTATTTCCTTCGCAACATAGATGCTGCCGCATCCGCTGCGTTTCTCCAGCACTTTTGTCTACATTCACATATTATTTCTGCTTCAAATAACTCACAAACTAAACATATTCACCAATCAAGACATGATATATACCACAATGACATGCAGCAAAATTATAATACAATATCTCAACTCTTTTTACACATTGCAATTAATGCAATTTCTATTAGTTCTTTCCACTTCCAAACAAAAATGTGGTTGGTTTATTCAGCAAATGATCAACCTGTGTCAATAAATCCTGGACCATGCACACTACAGATTGATGCAGAAAATTACGATGACCTGGCCTAGCATGGGTCGTTATTGCTATTGGCGCAGAAACACTCTGGCTTCACACATAATTTATCCATAACAAAATATACAGGTTGCAAGGAAATTTCTAACGGCATTTTATGCTAAAAGCTGCTAAAACCGACTGTATCCATCTGACAGGTTAAACATTACACTAACTGACAAGAGATGGCCAAAGGACATACCTGCAGCAAATGTTCTTTTGGTAATATGTTTAAAAGGTGTCAAAACAAATAATAACATTGGGATTTAAAACACATTTGATTGAATTCCATTATCAAACATAGTCAATGTTCGCTCTGAAGACCATGAATCACAATAGGGTCAGGGGGTGTGTGAATCAGTGCGGAATGGATAGATGGCGGTGGGGGGTGCGGGGGGAAGGGGATTGAGAAGGCAATCGGTGTGGAATGGATGGATTGAGGCAGGTGAATTAGTAAGTGTTGGTTGGAGTATGTAAAATTGTGAGGGGAGAGCACGGGGGATGTCAGTGGTGTTGAATGGGGGGGATCAGTACAGGATGAATGGGCGGATCAGTACAGGATAAATGGGGGTAAACAAAAATGCTGGAGAAATTCAGCAGGTGAGGCAGCATCTATGGAGCTAAGGAAATAGGCAACGTTTTGGGACGAGACCCTTCTTCAGACTGTTCCCCCCCATTCTTCTTGAATGGGGGGAACAGTACAGGATGGGTGTGGGGGGGGGGTCAGCACAGGATGAATGGGAAGAATCAGTAGAGGACAGAGGGGGGAGGGGGGGTGTCAGGACAGAGTGGATCAGAGAGTCTGTGCAGGATGAAGGGGGATCACTACAGGATGAATAGGTGATCAGTATAGGATGAATGGAGGATCCGTACAGGATGAATGAGGGGATCAGTACAGGATGCATGAGGGGGTCAGTAAAAGATGAATGGGAAGATCACGACAGGATGGATGGTGGGTTTGGTGCAGGGTAAATGGAAGGTGGGTCAGTACGGGATGAATGGGTGGATCAGTTCAGTATGAATGGGGGGGGGGGAAGCAGGATGGATGGGGGGGGGGGTCAGTACAGGATTAATTTGGGGACCAGTGTAGGATGGATGGGGGGGGGTGGCAGGAGAATCAATGCGAGGTGGGTAGGGTGATGAATAGATTGGGGGGGGGGGGTAGATGGGGAGGGGAGCACAGTGGATGTCAGTGAGGACTGAATGGAGGAGGGAATGGGGATCAGTGCGGGATGGAGAGGAGGGGTCCAAGGATAAGAGGGGTGGAGGAAGGCATGCGAGAGAGGGGGGGGGGAAGGGGCAGAAGAGGTGGGGAGGAAGGAAGGTTAGCGCTCCTCGGACAACATCGCCCCGCTGCCTTGGCCGTTCCTGTCCAACGCCAAAGTGCAGCAGCCAAAGGGGGAGGCAGTTGGGAACTCATCGCCACCGCCTCCCCTCCTCCGCCAGCCAAATGCAAGGTGCGGGGCCGAGCGGTGCAGCTCAAAGATCCTATAGCTATATGGTCTTTGGTGCAGCTGCTTCAGACGGCGGAAGGAGGCCTCCGCCTCCCTCCACCGGCCTCGACGTGCGACAGGGGTTGTTTTGAAAGCGCCATTAACGGATTTGCAGGCAGCGGCCGTTATCAGGGGGATAGCGGCCGCTGCCTGCAAATCCAGGAGCGGCGCTTTCAAAACAACTCTTCTTGCACGCCGAGGCCGGGAGAAGGGAGGGAGAGGGAGGCCTCCTTTCTTCGGGCGGGGTGTGGGAGGTGGAGGCGGTGAAGCCGCTGTCGCGGCTGCTGCTGTTCGAGACCCATCATTCGCTCCGACACTTCGTCACACTAGAGGAATACAGCCGCCGCCGTCGACACGAAACGTCACGCTCCTATTCTCCAGAGATGCTGCCTGACACGTGGAGTTACTCCAGTTTTTTGTGTCCATCGGTATAAACCATTATTTCCTTGCCAAGCCGGGCAAAATGAGTCGGCATTTAGGTTGCCCGGCGGCACTTTGGGTGGTCATTGGCACCCGGATAACCGGCTTTCTAAAAGACCAGGTACACCAGACAGTAAAATGACAAACATCTAGTTGCATTTACATGCGTATGTGTGGCTGAACATGATCCATCCTCTCCACTCCATGTATATCCATGAGCCTATCCAAAAGCCACTTAAACACCACTGTCATATCTGCCTTACCACCACTCATGGTGCACCATTCCAGGCAGAGCAGCCATTCACATGTGGAGCCACAGGAGATGGCCAAAGTATAACATTTGGGATATTATGTTCCATGATGTACAAGCCACTTGCAGCATTGTGTCACCTTCCTCAAGCAGAGAGTGAGTGGTGGAGTCAGAGGGAACAAGAGGGGAAGGGAACAGTCCAGGTGCGTTCAGTAAGTGGGTGAACGGCAGATGGAGGCTGGTGGGGAAAGGTAAGAAACTGGGGAATGGTGAACTGAAGGTTTGTATAAAGCAGGTGGTGAGAGAACCTGTGGAGATCACGAGAGAAAGGAACGGGGGCACAGATTGTGTAGGAAAAAACTACAGATGCTGGTTTAATTAGAAGGTAGACACAAAATGGTGTCTGAAGAAGGGTCTCGATCTGAAACGTCACGCATTCCTTCTCTGCCTGACCCGCTGAGTTACTCCAGCATTTTGTGTCTACCAGGGGGTACAGATTACTGAAAACTGGAGAATCCAAAGGTTACTCCATTGGGCTGCAGACAACCCAAGCAGAATAGGAGATAGTGTGCTTTAATGGTGTTAGGCAGGAACGGTTGATTGGAGCAGGTTGTTTATGAGCACAGAGAAATGCAGAATGTCGGTTCGACAGGCTGGGACCTCGTTCCTTGGAGCGTAGGAGGCTGTGAGGTGATCTTATAGTAGCTTTGTTACAAAACCGACCATTAGCGGCGCTCCAGATCTACCACTGCCTGTGCGTGCGATTCTGGAGGCTGGGCGAGATTAAAATTCAGGTTTGTATTGGTTGTCAGAGAGGTATTTGCTCGGACTTACTAGTTGATAAAGAAAATTTCTTCTCTGCTTCCGTTGCTGTTTTTAATAAAAGGGTGCTGGTCGATTGCATAGCTGGATTGAAGATAAAAGCGACTTCTAACGCCTTCAACATCACAGATCAAAATCAACATCAAGGACTTCCACATCAGGACAAAACAAAAGTTATGTCGTTTATTTAACATCTTACCTTGCTTTTTGGTGTGGTTTCATTTTAATCTGATGATTCAAAATATGTTACTTAGGTCATGACATCGGCCGTGTCTTGGCTGCCGATATCGCGGGGCTTATCATGGCAGCTGCCACATTCCGATCTATCACAATCCCCTCTCAAGATAACCAAATTCATTAATTTTTTGCACAATCATGTCATAAGAACATCTAACTCATCTATATTTTATGTTATTGTCTATTTAAAAATTCTGGCTATTTAAAATAATATTTTTAGCCTTTTCTTAAGAATGGGATAGATATTTAGATCTAATAATTGAATTTAAATTTATTTAATTGATTTGATGACACTGATGAATATGATTTTTTTGTTGGGTATTTACTATTTGTTTTAATGTTACAATAATATTAAAGTTCTGATCTTGAGAAATTTTTCACATTTTTCAATTTTCAACGCAGTCTGGTGTTTATCACTATTTCCATCACAATGGTCAATTTTGTAATTATCTACAATTAGGTAACTAACTAATTATATGATATAATTTCAGGTCATCCAAGTAAGATGTATCGTATTTGTTTCAGAATGCTTCAGTCTGTAATAACTGAAAATTTCATTCAGTTCCCTTATTTTTTAAGAAAGTTATGGTATTTTATGTCAATATGTCCTTTATAACAGCTTTTGTGTTAAGTTAATGGAAAAGCAATAGGGAACAAGATGCTAATTTCCAAATATGAAAATGATCATAACTTTTTTTAATATTGAAGATATGAAAGTGAATTAAGTATCAAATTAAAGTTCTCTTTATGATTTATCTGATGGGATAAATTACAGGCTTCATTTTTAAATCTCAAAATGTTGTAACATTCCTACTTATAGGGGGGCTGCACGTAAGGTCACTGGGTCAAAGGGCTTGACGCACGGAGCCGCTCAATCCATCTGGAGGACATCCGTAACTTCGGGTATATGTTAATAATGCAAGAAACGCGCACTTTCCTACCTTGTAAAAACCGCCAAAATGTTGCATTTTTGCGCTGTAAAATATTGTGGAAGTCGGGGTAAGCGTGAGAGACATGAACCCAACTTCAGAATTCCAAAAGTGAAGCGAAATGAAAGTGAAGCGAGAGCTGAATGGACAAAAACAGCTAAAGTGCTTGGCGAACATTGGCCGTGCAGATATCGGAATTGAAAATATTGGGAATTATCGCGTTTGCTCACTGCATTTCATCAACAGTAAGGCATCATGTGTGTTTTTCCTTGATTCCTTTGGTATCTAAGAAGTCTCAGAAGTGATAACATTTGGGAACCATGGGTGATTTTAAAATTTTACAGCCAGATTTATCACTTCTGAAACTTTTTAGATGCCAAAGGAATCAAGAAAAAACACAAATAACGCCTTTGTTGATGAAATGCAGTGAGCAAACGGCCAATATTCGCCAAGCACTTTGGCTGTTGTTGTCCCTTCAGCTCTCGCTTCTATCTACCATCATCTCTCCTCATTTTTCTGAATTCTGAAGTAGGATAAATGTCTCTCACGCTTATCCCGATTTCCATAACTATTTTCAGCGCAAAAATTGACCATTTCGTCGGGTTTTAACTGGCCCGCTCCGCTGGAAACCGCTTACCTGCAGTTCATCGCGTGTACTCCACTTGGCTTAGCGTAGCGTAGCAACAGTACGGGTCATGGGTCCTGAGCCGACTGCCGTGAAACCTCCCTATAGAAGTGTATAACAGGGAAATAGATAGGGTGAATGCAGTCTTTTACCCAGGATTGGGGAATCAAGAACCTGACGACATTGGTTTAAGGTGAGAGAGGAAAGGTTTAATAGGAACCCGAGGGGCAACTTTTAAACAGAGAGTCATCACCGTATGTAGGTATGTTACAAAACTTACCTTTACCGGCGCTGCACTTCTGCCGCTCCCCGTGTGCGCGACTTTCGCGCCTTGCAGAGGGGGGCGGGCTTAAAGTGCCGTTTTTCCACAGGCAGGACAAATCGATGAATGTCGGGCGATTTGGTTGCTGAAGAAAAATCGCTCCGACATTTCATCAATGGTGGTATTTTTAAATTACTCTAGATTATTTATTAACTAGAGTAATTTAAAAATCACCTTCAAAAGCCGTGACCGCAGACAACCGGAAGCTTTTTGCGTAGGGAAGAAAAAAAGGTAAATAGTTTATTTTTATATTAAAAGTTGGTTTTTCGGGAGGCATTAATAATATTTTTATGTTGCGAAATGGGTTCCCCAAAAAATGTATGAACCCCCAGTATTTTTCCCCCCCGACTTCACTGCTAACCGCAACGTTCCAATCCACCGCATTCCACTAAAACCCACTCGCTAGTTGATTTAAATGGCCATTAATTTACAGGCATAAAACTCCTTCCATTTGGCCCAGAAATTCATGAAAATTAGATTTAAAAATTATGTTATATTGTGGATTATTGTGTGAATGTTATTTGGACACTTAGGCAATTTTAAAAAAGTTTATCTTTTCTTAAGAAATTGATAGATGTTTAGATCTACTCATTGAATTTTGTAATTAGCTACAATTAGATAACTAACTAATTATATGCTTTAATTTCAGGTCGTCCAAGTAAGATTGTTTAATATTTGTTTCAGAATGCTTCAATCTATAATAACTGAAAATTTCATTGAGTTCTCTTAATTTTTAAGAATGTTATGGACATTTAACTTTTCCAGATCACAGCTTTTGAGTTAAGTCAATTGAAAGGCAATGGGAAGCAAGATGCTCATTTCCGAGTATGAAAATGGCCATAACTTTCTTAATACTGAAGATATGAAAGTAAATTAGGTGTCAAATTAAACTTCTTTTTATGCTTTATCTGATGGGATAAATTGCAGACTTGATTTTTTAAATCTCAAAATTTTGTAACATTGCTACCGTATGGTGAAGGTGTGAGGACAGTGAGAGCGTGGCGATAGGGGTCTCCTGGTAGTAAAGTGACAAACATCCAGTTGCATACACGCGTATGTGTGGACGTACATGATCCATACCCATGCAGAACATGAGGCGCTGCTCCTGCAGTTTCCATGTGGCCTCACCCTGCCAACTGACTGAGGCGGCCCAGGAATGAATGGTTGGTGTGGGATAGGGAGTGGAACCAATATTATAGATGGATGACTTCCAACAACAATACCCGGTTCTAATACAGGTAGAGAAAGCGAATTGTCATCAGCTGTCGACTTACTAGAAGGCCGGGCTGAACACGACGTCCTGTCCCTCACGATGACACAACATGCTGGAGTAACTCAGCGGGGTCAGGCAGCATCTCTGGAGAGAAGGAATGGGCGACGATTCGGGTCGAGACCTTTCTTCAGACATTCTACATCTGAGGAACGGTCCCGACCCAAAACATCACCCATTCCTTCTCTCCAGAGACGCTGCCTGGCCCCGCTGAGTTACTCCAGCATCTGCAGTCCCCAGTTCCTACACAGAGGCGACAGTGAGCACGAAACCAACGAGTGCGCTTCCCTTGGTCTCGTCACCAACCAACGTCCGCAAAATGGCGGCGGCCATGGACGGTTGGCTTGGCGCCTTCCTCTCTGATGGACAGCTCCACCGACCAATCGGATCGACGCGCTGTCCTTCTGGTCACGGGGTCACGCACCAATCAGAGACACGATGCGGAGAGGGGGCGGGTCCGCCTGCATTGCTGACCAATGGGAGAGGGGCGGGGGCGGGACATCGGCTCTGCGCGCCTTTTTTCCTGCCGCGCGGGAGCGGCCGCCACTCCGCCGCCGCCGCCATTTTGTAAGGCGACGAGTCGGGGAGTCATCGAGTCACACAGCCAGCGTGGAAAAAAACAGGCCGCTCGGCCCAACTTGCCAATACTGGCCACCATGTCCCAGACACACTATAGTCCCCACCTGCCCACGTTCGGCCTCCACTCCAGTCTAGAAGGGGGGACGGACCTCATTAAAACTAACCGAACAGTAAAAGGCCTGGACGGAGAGGATGTTTTTACTGGTGGGAGAGTCTAGGACTAGAGGGCACAGCCTCAGAAGTAAAGGACGTTCCTCCAGGAAACAGATCAGGAATTTCTTCTGTCAGAGGGTGGTGAATCTGTGGAATTCATTGCCACAGAAAGCTGTGGAGACAATGTATATATTTAAGGCAGATAGATTAGCAATGTTACAACATTTTGAGATTTTAAAAAACAAGTCTGCAATTTATCCCATCAGATAAAGCATAAAAAGAAGTTTAATTTGACACCTAATCCACTTTCATATCTTCAGTATTAAAAAAGTTATTACCATTTTCCTACTCATCTTAGCATCTTGTTCCCCATTGCCTTTCCATTGACTTAACTCAAAAGCTGTGATCCAGAACAGTCAAAAGCCCATGACTTTCTTAAAAATTAAGAGAACTCAATGAAATTTTCAGTTATTATAGATTGAAGCATTCTGAAACAAATATTAAACAATCTTACTTGGATGACCTGAAATTAAAGCATATAATTAGTGTGAGATATAAAAAGTCACAAACGCTGTTTGAGACAAAGTCAGCAAAAAAGCTTTTATTAAGATAATATTCTGCAGAATAGGTGCCTCTCCTTTGCTGTCCCCTAGAGGCACACCGAGGGTCGGGATGTATTCTATCTTTATACATTTCATTACATTATAGCCACACCCTCTTTTCTCACCATTTTGCCTCTTTTTAATTATAACATAAAGCCCACATTCCCACGAGAAAGTCCAGGAACGCCTCGGAACATCTCCTGACGTCAAAGGCTGATACTGAAGTTTCTATCTGCTACTTTTTACCTCAAAGTTCTCTCTGTGCTCTGTTCTATCTGTCGTTACTTTCTATCTCAAAGTTCTCTCTATCTGTCGTGACTTTCTATCCCACTAACAGTCTGGCTTTGTTGAAACCTTATTTCTTTCTAAGCTACATTTTTTCTATTCCTAGTTTAAATCAACCATGTCTGTTAACCCCTTTTCTCACAATCCATCATTTTTCTTTTTGCCACGCAACTTTTGATTTACACTACATCCTCCTTTTCTAATGCTATCAACAGATTCTTCGCCTCCATATCCCCCTCTCATTGGTCATAATGTGTTCTGAAAGCCATTATGGTGGCAGCGCTGTTCTTTGTCAGGGCTGTTTCTATCAATCGCTGGGCCAACCCCCGTACGCAGGGAATGATACAGCATCCAAACAAACACAGTAACCCCACCATGACTACCACTGATGTTAGGGTTGATGTAAAGATGTGCTTCCATTTCCCAAACCAGTATTCTGGAAACCCAGTCCAGGAGGTGTCTACTCCAGAGTTCTCAGCCAATTCGATAGACAGAGAGGTGAGACCTGCTAGGGCTCTTGACACTGACCCATCCGGAGCAGTGTTGTTGGGGATGAATGTGCAACATTGTTCTCCAAACATTACACACACCCCTCCCTTCTCAGCCAGTAGCATGTCCAAGGCCATGCGATTTTGCCAGGTCATTTGGCTGGTAGCTGTCAGTTGTTCCGCTAATCCTTCAACTGCATCTCGAGTGTAATTTATAAAGCATTGTTGATTGTCGTATAAGTAGTTGATCCAGTCCACATTTTTATTAATTGTGGACCACCAGAAGAACATGGACTCAAAGCCTGCAGCTATCTGGTTTCTGGCTTTGAATTCATTGGATACCCCTCTTGGCACTCCTATCGCATCTATATAGATGTGGGTGTCGAATGATCCTTTCACCTTTCTCTTTTGTCGTCGGTTTCCTTCCTTGAGTTCTACAGCATGTTCTACTGCTATGGTAAAGGGCATCATCAGTTGTATGAGGGTACAGGTTCCCGTCCATGACCCAGGTAACCGGGGTCACAGGGTATTCTCCCCGCACCACCAGCAGACATCAGCTCTACTGACTATCTGCTTTCTCAGCCAGGAGCTTTTGAACAGTGGCCCCTGTTCCTCAGCCGTTATGTTATACGTCTGATTGCAGTTGAGCACCTTCCCCATGTCCTGTCCCTCTGGGTTATCTCTTGTATGACACTCAAATCCCTCCTCCCCAAGAGGAATGGTGAATGGAGGAGGTCTAGGGTCTTCCCTTCGGCCCTTCGTATTGTTGTTGCTGGTCGGAAATAGGTAATGATAACTCTGGCATATCGCATTCTCTGGTAAGAGGGGATTCGTGAATAGCTGTAGTATACATGACATAGCCCCAGGTGTTCTAGCCAATTCAGGGGAAATGGTACTGGGACCAGCTGAGGCCTGGCTCCGGCGCAGGCGTAACAATTGGTTCGTTGTATACTTCTAGCTGTGTACATCATCCAAGCTAGCCAGGTGTTGGCTCCTGTTCCCCCTGTTGGTATTCCCTTCTCATGTAACTGCCTTAATCCTGTTTCTCCTGCTACTATCATTATCTTCAGATCCTTAGGCTCATTTTCCCTATTTACATTGCTGACTGCTGGTGGTGCTGGTGTTGCCCCGGGATCCCTATTCTGACTGTCATCTATCTTGACCACCTCTCCCTTCTCCTCATATCTTACCATCTCTCCATCCCACTTCACTTCTATCTCAAACATCAGACATGCATCCTTCCTTGTTCTATCTGCGCATATCCAATATCTACCACTTTCCTGCATTTGAACACTCTGTATGCTCACATATACGCGTCCTGGTAATTTCTCGTTCGGGTTTTGATACACTTTCCACCTATCAGTTTGACTTCATCAAAATATGGGTGGCATCGGACCACCTATCAAACTGATAGGTGGCGATGCCACCCATATTTTGATGAAGTGAACACCGCGTGCCAATCTTTACAGGGATGGGTGCATACGTACATTCTATAGCCGCACCACCATTTTCCTTTACATACATCAAATGGGATGGTGGTGTGCCGCCTATTCTGTGGTATTGTGATTATTATGCATGTTACATTACTTACAAGTTGGGTGATTTCCCAACACACGACCCACCAACATAAAATCTTCATTTTTCCTGCGTGTTCCTGCTAAATATAAAAGTCAATGATTCCTCTCCTTTGCGCACAGTCCACGGGCTGATATTGTCTGGTGGGGCCTCCACAGGACCCTTGCGTGTGTCCATCTTTTCTCTCTTGTTCGTACTGCTGTCTTGGTGATTAGTAACACCACGTTGCAGCTTTTCTTCTTCCCACGTTTTTTATTTATACGCAGTCTCCAGCCTTGACTGAGTGAATCGGGAAGTCCAGTGGTGGGCTCTGGGCCAGCAATCCTTTAATTTTTAGTTCTGCAAGAGATTGGGACACTGCCAGTAAATAGTTCCTTAAGAATACATCACTGCCCTCGCATTGTTGGAACTCCTTCTATCTTCCCTAAGTATGGGAGCCCAAATAACATCTCATATGGTGATATCCCTATGTCTTTTCGAGGTGCCGTTCGGATTCTTAGCAGGGCTATCGGGAGGCACTTAGTCCAGGGGAGTCTTGTTTTCTCTATCAACTTGGTGATTTGGGTCTTCAAGGTGCTATTCATTCTTTCCACCTTTCCTGAGCTCTGGGGATGCCATGGTGTATGCAATTTCCATTCTATTCCCAGTGCTTCACATATCATTTTATGTGTTTTGGAGGCAAAATGGGTCCCTCTATCTGAGTCGTTTGTTTCCACAATCCCATATCTGGGTATAATTTGTTCTAGTAATATCTTGGCTACCGCCTGTGAGGTGGCAGTTGTCGTGGGGAATGCCTCTACCCACCTGGTGAAATGGTCCACTATCACTAACAGGTACTTCCAGGTTTTTACCTGGGGCAGCTCGGTGAAATCTATCTGTATTCTCTGGAAGGGCCTAACTGCTAATGGTTGTCCTCCTCCTGGGACTGCTCTCATGATTTTTTTGTTAATTCGCTGACCTATTACACAGCCCCCTATGACTTGTCCGGCCATGGTATACATTCCACGGCAAGAGTAGGTTCTGAGGAGGGTGTCACAGAGGGCTTGTGTTCCCCAATATCTTTGTCCATGCAACCTCCCTAATAATTCTCTCATTATTTCTTTGTTCAATAGCTGCTTTCCATCCGGTGTCCACCATTTCCCATTTGAAGTACGTTGAGCCCCCATTTCTCGCATGTGTTCCTGCTCTTTCTCACTAAAGATAGGTATCTTTTCCTCTTGTCCCCTTAAAGGTATTAGTGACTTCATTTCTACCATCTGTTCTGTGGCTGCTCTTATCTTTTTAAAGCAGTCTCATCAATTTATCCCTTTGTTCCCCACTTTAATCCTTTCTGATATGCCTTCTTTCTCATTCTAAACTCAATTTCTTCCTTCTCAGATAGTTTACCCTCCTTTGCAAATGTATTCACCTTTCTTTTAAAATCTTCCACTGACTCCTCCTGATTTATTACGTTCACACCTGTCGTTTCCTCCTTCTGTTACCTCCTCACTGCCTCTCTCTCCTTTCCTCTCTAAACTGCTGAAGTATATCTAATTCCTTTCCTCTCGCCTTTTCCCACCTTTCCAACTTATCTGTGACATATAATTTGTAATTTTCCAAATTAACTTTACTGAAAATAAATCTATAGAAACAGAAGCAAAACCAAGCAACCTTCATTTTCCAACTTTCCCCTTTTAAGTTGCAATGCGTTGTTGTTACCTTACAGCTGTTCGTAACCTTCCTCATTGCTTACAATTTCTTAAAGGAACACACACACACACCCTTACAGCATGTGGCCTACAACAAACAAAAGATCACATATATGAACTTTCTCATTCATTCAAAACCGGTTTTTACACACAAATCACATTCGTTCCATTCTTACTTCAAAGAAATTATGCAATTTTCTACACAGATTCAAGTTTCAAAATTAACATTTATATAATTCTTATCTCCCCTTTTAAGTTAAAGTAGGATGGTCTAATCCCCCATCAATCAGTTTCCTGTGCATTGTGATTGGATAGTGATTCACATCGTGATTAGTCAGACTCACCATCACTCAAATTCTAACCACACCCCACTAAGATCACAACCATTCAAAATCCTAGTCACTCAACATCTGACCACACCGCACACCCATTGATCTCCAAATAAATAAACTCATTTTGTCGATCTCTCAGCAGAGAGAATGCAGCAATTTTATCTCCACAGTCAAGAAACGCAGTCCTTACACCTCCTCTGTCCTTGTAGTCAATTTATTACATATTTCTTATTGCAATTCTACTTTCTGCTATTCTACAATATTTTGCACTAACTCCTCATGTACCTGACCAATCTGTATATGAGTTCCTTCTATAGATTTTGTGAAACAACTCACAACAACAATATTTCTTTCAAGTGCTTAAGATGAGCTTCTTCAATCTCCTGAAATTTCTTTGAGGTTTCTGTCAATTTTTGTTCAAAATCTGTTTTTCCACATATAATTTATAATTTTCTGTAGCTTTTTTTTTAGATTTGACAGTTGTCTTTTCTATTTCTTTCTGTGTTGCTCCTTCCTTTTTTAACTTTTCGTACTCATAACATTTGGCACTGTGATTTTCCTTAGATTTTTGCAATGTTTGTGTGATACTCTGAATATTCTGTACAGCATCCAAAGTGCCCAATCCTCATTATTGGTTCCTTTGGTTAATCAAAATAACAGAACTTAATCATAGTCTCTTTATCTTTACCCCCGGGGCTTCCTTCTCCCCAAGATTGCCACATTCGCCCCAACGGACTATCAGGCAGAATGTGCGGCTCTTCACCATTGAGCCTTTTTCTTTTCCCCCCGGACTCTTACTTTTCCCGTTCCGGTTATCCATTGTCTTATCGGACTATTCCCGTCCGACAGAACCCTGACCTCTCAGGGTGGTATCCACGAGGAGTTAAACTGCCTCCATTGTCTTATCGGACTATTCCCGTCCAACAGACCCCTGACCTCTCAGGGTGGTATCCACGAGGAGTTAAACTGCCTCTCTCTCCTTTAATTATTATATCCCGCTTCCCATACTGCGGCATACTTGATCTCTTCTATTATTGGATTGGGTTTATTTTTCACATATTCATTCAATGCCTGTTGTACCCAATCCTCATCTGACTCATCCTCTGGCCACCAGACCGAAGCTCCTTTATCGGGTGTTTTGGCCATTCAAAATAACAATACCTTATCATTGTTGTCTTCTCCAACCCCTGGGTATTTCTTGCCCCCCAGTGGTTCAGCATTCGCCCCCAACGGACTATTGGGCAGAATGCTGGGATGGGTTTTTCACTTACATTTCCCATTCTCTTTATCGGAATTCCTCTCCGATCTTTTATCAAATCGCCCAGGTAATACTATAATAGTCAAAGTTTCTTACCGGGGTCTGTGCACAGAATTACTCGATTTTCACGATTTCCAACCAATCTCTAACCACCTTCACTTCTTTGCTGAGTCTCTGTTTGGTCCGGGCATCACTGGCTCAAACCTTCTGACGGTAAGCAAGGGGTCTGAGACCGCTGAACTCAGCGGGGTGCACCTTCTCTTTGTCCGTGTACTCCCGTCAGCTGGCCTGGAGTAATTAAATCCCGGAACCGAGCCCCCAAATTGTGAGATATAAAAAAATCACAAACGCTGTTTGAGACAAAGTCAGCAAAGAAGCTTTTATTAAGATAATATTCTGCAGAATAGGTGCCTCTCCTTTGCTGTCCCCTAGAGGCACACCGAGGGTCGGGATGTATTCTATCTTTATACATTTCATTACATTATAGCCACACCCTCTTTTCTCACCATTTTGCCTCTTTTTAATTATAACATAAAGCCCACATTCCCACGAGAAAGTCCAGGAACGCCTCGGAACATCTCCTGACGTCAAAGGCTTATACTGAAGTTTCTATCGGCTACTTTTTACCTCAAAGTTCTCTCTGTGCTCTGTTCTATCTGTCGTTACTTTCTATCTCAAAGTTCTCTCTATCTGTCGTGACTTTCTATCCCACTAACAGTCTGGCTTTGTTGAAACCTTATTTCTTTCTAAGCTACATTTTTTCTATTCCTAGTTTAAATCAACCATGTCTGTTAACCCCTTTTCTCACAATTTTCATACTCGGAAATTAGCATCTTGTTCCCCATTGCCTTTCCATTGACTTAACTCAAAAGCTGTGATCTAGAACAGTCAAAAGCCCATGACTTTCTTAAAAATTAAGAGAACTCAATGAAATTTTCAGTTATTATAGATTGAAGCATTCTGAAACAAATATTAAACAATCTTACTTGGATGACCTGAAATTAAAGCATATAATTAGCTAGTTATCTAATTGCCGATGCAGTATAATGTGGATAAATGTGAGGTTATCCACTTTGGTGGCAAAAACAGGAAAGCAGACTATTATCTAAATGGAGGCCGATTAGGAAAAGGGGAGATGCAGCGCGACCTGGGTGTCATGGTACACCAGTCATTGAAAGTAGGCATGCAGGTGCAGCAGGCAGTGAAGAAAGCGAATGTTAGCTTTCATAGCAAAAGGATTTGAGTATAGGAGCAGGGAGGTTCTACTTCAGTTGTATAGGGTCTTGGTGAGACCACACCTGGAGTATTGCGTACAGTTCTGGTCTCCAAATTTGAGGAAGGACATTATTGCCATAGAGGGAGTGCAGAGAAGGTTCACCAGATTGATTCCTGTGATGTCAGGACTGTCTTATGAAGAAAGACTGGATAGACTCGGTTTATACTCTCTAGAATTTAGGAGATTGAGAGGGGATCTTATAGAAACTTACAAAATTCTTAAGGGGTTGGACAGGCTAGATGCAGGAAGATTGTTCCCGATGTTGGGGAGGTCCAGGACAAGGGGTCACAGCTTAAGGATAAGGGGGAAATCCTTCAGGACCGAGATGAGAAGGACTTTTTTCACGCAGAGAGTGGTGGGTCTCTGGAACTCTCTGCCGCAGAGGGTAGTTGAGGCCAGTTCATTGGCTATATTTAAGAGGGAGTTAGATGTGGCCCTTGTGGCTAAGGGGATCAGAGGGTATGGAGAGAAGGCAGGTACGGGATACTGATTTGGATGATCAGCCATGATCATATTGAATGGCGGTGCAGGCTCGAAGGGCCGAATGGCCTACTCCTGCACCTAATTTCTATGTTTCTATGTAATTGTAGCTAATTACAACATTCAATTACTAGATCTAAACATCTATCCATTTAAGAAAATATAAACTTTTTTAAATTTCCTGTGTGTCCAAATAACATTCACACAATAATCCGCAATATAACATGATTTTTAAATCTCGTTTTCATGAATTTATAGGCCAAATGGAAGGAATCTAGTGTTTAATGCCTGTAAATTAATGGCCATTTAAATCAACTGGCGAGTGGGTTTTAGTGGAATGCGGTGGATTGGAACATTGCGGTGAAGTCGGTATGAAAAATACAGCCAGTTCATACATTTTTTTTGTCCCCTTTTCGCAACATGAAATGTGATTATAGCCTTCCTAAAAACCAAGTTCTAATGTAAAAATAAACTGTGTACTTTATTTTCTCCCCTACGTTAGGTCCATTCTGCAGTTGGTGTTCAGATCTTTAGAAGATGATTTTTAAACTACTCTAGTTAATAAATAATCTAGCGTAGTTTAAAAATAGCTTCATGAATGAAATGTCGGAGCGATTTCTCTTTAGCGACGAAATCGCCCGACATAGATCGATTTGGACTGTCTGGGGAAAAATGGCATTTTAAACACGCCCCCCTCTGAAAGGCACCAAAGTCACGCACACGGGGAGTGGCAGAAATGCAGCGCCGCTAAAGGTAGGTATTGTAACATACCTAAATAGATAGATTCTTGATTAGTACGGGTGTCAGGTTATGGGGAGAAGGCAGGAGAACGGGATTTGGAGGGAGAGATAGACCAGCCATGATTAAATGGTGGAGTAGATTTAATGGGCCGAAAGGCCGAATTCCTCCCCTACAGAGCTGCCAACTCTCACGCATTGAGCGTGAGAATCACGCATTTTGCCAAATTCTCATGTTCTCACAGAATTTCTCATGCTCTGTCTTGAGAAATTCTTTTATCAACAAGAATTTCAAAACTAATATCAACTGCATGGGCCTCGGGTATTGGAGAGCCGGGGCAGAGGGAGGGATGGAGCAGACGCGGACGGGGAGCCGGGGCTGGTGAGTGGTTGCGGGGCTGGCGAGTCGTTCGAAGCAGCGGAGGCCATGGAGCAGGTTCAGTGCAAGGGTCCCGGGCGTTCGTCGGAAGCGTTGCGCTGCTGCCGTGACAGTCTCTGTGTTGAATTCGCCCTGGTGACCGGCAAGGACCAGGCTGTGGCTCGGTGCATCCTGGAGGACAACCAGGGGGTTGCTGGAAGTAGGTACCAAGCACTGGGTAGAAGCGGTGGAAGATAGTGGCCTTCAAATGGGGGTGGTTGGAGATAGCATCTGCTTGCCTGTTAGATTTTCACTTACTCTAACTGCAGGAAAAATGTTCCCGATGTTGGGGAAGCTCAGAACCAGGGGTAGGCCATTTAGTACCGAGATGAGAACAAACTTTCTTCACCCAGAAAGTTGAGAACCTGTGGATGTTTTCAAGAGAGTTACATTTAGCTCTTCGGGCTAGCAAAATCAAGGGATATGGGGAAAAAACAGGAAAGAGGTACTGATTTTAGATGAACAGCCATGATCATATTGAATGGCAGTGCTGGCTCAAAGGGCCGAATGGCCTATTCCTGCACCTATTTTCTATGTTTCTATGCTTGAGTATATGGAAATAAAACTCAACCACTTGATTTTGAGGCATTCATGCATGGTGGAGGTATAATGTAATAATGTAATGTACAGTGTGAAAACAGGACCTTCGGCCCAACTTGCCCACACCCGCCAACATGTCCCAGCTACACTACCTGCTTTTGGTCCATATCCCTTCAAACCTGTCCTATACATGTATCAGTCTAACTGTTTCTTAAATGTTGTGATAGTCCCTGCCTCAACTACCTCCTCTGGCAGCTTGTTCCATACACCCACCACCCACCCTTTGTGTGGAAAATGTTACCCCTTAAAAATACTTCAAACAAAAAACATTGAAATCATACTTCTACAATGCACTAAAACATGATTTTAATACATCAAATTACAAAAAGTACCTCAACTATTATGTTGAGTGACTTGTCTAAACCCCCTATTTCTAACCCCCCCCCCTCACAGGTTGAATAGTAATGTCCCCAATCTCATTGTTTTATTAATTGAACACGTAGATGAACCTCCTCAAGGAGTGTAATCAGATGGAAACCAATTCAGATAGCAATGTTACAAAATTGTGAGATTTAAAAAATCAAGTCTGCGAATTATCCCATCAGATAAAGCATAAAAAGAAGTTTAATTTGACACCTAATTCACTTTCATATCTTCAGTATTAAAAAAGTTATGGCAATTTTCATACTCGGAAATTAGCATCTTGTTCCCTATTGCTTTTCCATTGACTTAACACAAAAGTTGTGATCGAGGACAGTCAAAAGCGCATAACTTTCTTAAAAATTGAGAGAACTGAAAGACATAAACAAGCAAGTTTATATGTAAAAATAAACGGCTTTCCTTTACCTGTCCCCTACGTAAAATTCATCCCCGTTGTCGGCGTTCACAGCATTAGAAGCTAATTTTTATTTTACTCCAGCGCTGAAATTGTCGGGCGATTAAAAAAAAAAATTTTCACATGCCGGCATTCAGAACGAATCTTCAGCAAAAGCTCGCACCCAGAGAAAATACAACTCCGGAAGGCAGGGGAAAACCGCATTTTAACCCCGCCTCTCCCCTCAAAGGCGCCAAAGTCGCGCACACGGCCAGTGACAAAACTGCAGCGCCACTAAAGGTAAGTTTTGTAACATACCGAATTCAGATGCGATGTTTAAGAGCTTGTTCAAAGAAGGGGCATATTTTAAAGAAGTGACAGAGATACCTGCAAGGGAATGTGTGAGGAGGTTATTGCTTGTCTTTAGTTTTAGCTTGAACCAGGACATCGGAAGATTCAAAGTTTAATATAGTAATTGTGCTGATACTGATTCCAACCAACCACGTAATGAATATCATCCATTCCCGAGGTTTTATTTTTCTGATGCCATTTAATCACTTCAATGTAAACGTCATTGGGAATGGGGAGCAAAGGAGCATTGGAATGGGGAGCAATGGAACAAAAAATTGCCCTCGGTACATATTAACTGTAATATAATAGTGTATGCATGTTGGTAGGTGCAATCAAAACAAAGATATTTTTATCATTGTGGTGTTATGAATACCACAGAAAAGATTATGTACTCTCAAGATCACATTCAATAGAATATTATTGCTTAAATATATAGTTATTGGACTTTGCATTTTGAAAAAGTCCTAGCTGAGAGGAAGACAACAAATTACTGAAAATATTCTGGGTGAAAATGACTTCAGGACAGTTTGTTAGGAAAATTAAGGAAATGGTAACAGAATACCTATACAGCTGAGTGAGTATAATTTTATGGATGAGAAATTGTGTTCAACCAATTGATGACTTATTTGACAAAGTAACTAGCATGTTAGAGAACAAGGAATCCAATGGATGTAGCTAATTTTGTTTTACAAAATTTGGTCTGTGAAGTGCACAATAAAACATTACCACATTAGATAAGAACCTGTGGACATGAATGTAATAGGTTAAGTCCAGGGGGTCAGATAAAACAGATAATGCAGTCAAAGCTGGGCCAGTGGGGGTGTTCTGCACTGGGAACCTAAGCAGGTAAGCAGCTATGATCAGGGTAGAATAGGGGGCGAGGTGTAAGGCTGGACTCAGGATCAGGAATGAGAGAAGGTATGCAACTGGAGTCAGGGTCATCAGTAGTACCTGGTGTGCAGTGAGACCCAGGTTGGTCAACATGGACCAAGTGCTTGATCATAATCTAATTTCCATATATGAATACACTAAGATCATTCATGTACTGCACCTGTTGATCAGAGCCTGGCTCTACTGTGGAATGTAATTAGGAATGTAATTTAGCCAAAGCTTATTCATAGCTAATCCAATTTAAAGCATAAATATTGCATTCAAGTGTGTTAAAAGACTCGCCACAGTATGCACCAGATCGAACAATTTCACGTGAAAAATGCAAAAGCTCCGTACCAATGGGAGGGAGTACACCCCCCCCCCCCCCTCGGTCGCTAGGCTCCCTCGGGCTTGGTCTCTCGCAATTTCTCACTCCCAACTCTTACCCAATGTTGGCATCCCTGCTCGCCTATCACAGTTCACCTTGTGATATCCCTCTAAACCTGTCCTATCCATGTGTCGGTCCAACTGTTTCTTAACTCTTGGGATAGTCCCAGCCTCAACTATCTCCTCCGGCAGCTTGTTCCATACACCCACCACCTTTTGTGTGGAATAAGTTACCTCTCAGATTCCCATTCAATCTTTTCCCCTTCACCTTAAACCCATGTCCTCAATTCACCAGAGATTCTGTGCGTTTGTTGATTCACGTTTTTCTCTCACATCGGTTGTTTCGACAATAATCGACCAGGCACCGGGGTCACTTTAAACGTACGTTTATTGAGCAGGAGTCTCCACACAGGTTAACAACCTAGCAAAGAGTCAAGCTCTCTGCCCTTAATTGCAATGCTTTATATATGTTAATTCCACCATTTAGCCCCTCCCACATTACCCAATTAACCAACAGACCTGTACACAATGGTCATGATAACAGGCACGTACACAATGGGAGATGTTAATTAGTGGAACAACACTAGAGCTAAGACGAGGACATTTCTCAGACTTTTGGGAGCCAGTGGTTTGCATATTCTTCAGCCTTCTGAAAATCAACCACCTCAATCAGACGGGTGCGAGGAATATCAAAGTTGCGAATATGCAGCATCAGCAGGATAATGTGTATTTCTCAGGATCACAACTTCCTGAAACCTGCAGCCACATAGTCAGCAACTTTGATCAGCAGACATTTTATGTTTCAACCCAGTTCACCTGACCTCCATTTTCCCTTCACAGAACCATTTTACAGTGCTGATTCAAGATTTACATTCACACGTTTACCCACTCAATTCATGTCCACTGTGTCGTTTTAAGCATCTTACTTAACTCGTGCGCCTGTATCAATTCTGTTTACACAAATGCCAGCAGAACAGGGAGATTTGTCAAGCTCTTATGCAATTTTATTCTCAGCTCCTAACGAGAACATTAAACATGCACCCCGTTGGTGTTGCAGTTACAAGCCAAATTAGACAAGATTCAGAATGAAAGCCAACTTTGGAATTTATATTTCATTTTGATCGATAAAAAACAAATTTTTTGAGCTTTAATTCCTCAAAATGCAGATGCTAGAAATGTGAAACAAAACCCAGGAACACTGCCATGGCTGGCAGTGCCTGGAGGAGAGACAGTGCACGGGAGAGGGAAAAGCAAGCAGGTTCCTCCTTACAGGCAGAGTGGGAGTGTTGCCGATTAGCAACTGAGCAAAGTGGTCAGGGCAACAAATGCCTTCAGCATTGATCAGTAAGGACATCAAAGGTTACGGGGAGAGGGTAGGAAAGATCAATCAGCCACCATTGAATGGTGGAGCAGACTCGATGGGCTGAATGGCCTAATTCTGTTCCTGTGTCTGATGGACATGGTCTTCAGGGTGTGAATTGAGCAAAACCCCAGATTGGATCAGAGAGGTGGAGTCACATAAGAATCATAAGTCAGCAGGTCTGCCTGGTTTGTCCAGCGTAGAGGAAACCTCATTGTGTGCAGTGGAATGAGGAAGGGTTTCGATCTTCACTGAGAGGGAGGTTTTATTCAATGGGAGACTGGTGGAGAGGGAGGCAAGAACAAAATGAATAGTCCCCTTAATCTGACCGACAGCAGAGGACATGAGAACTGGATCTAGGGCACTCTCGGTGGAGAAGATCAAATATGACAGGAGAAACGGTTAAAAAAGATACAGGTGTGGAAAGTCCTGTCACCAAAGCAGATAATGGCAGAACAGACATACAGCACAGAAACAGGCCCTTCGGCCTAATTCCATGCTGACCAACATGCCTCACCTGCACTGGTCCCACCTGTCTTTGTTTGCCCCGTATCACTATAAACCTTTCCTATCCATGTGCCTGTCCACATGACTTTTAAACATTATTCTAGTTTCTGCTAGAACTCCCTCCTCCGGTAGCTCATTCCATAGACCCACCACCATCTGAGTGAACAAGTTGCTACTCAGTTTCCAGGTGGAGGTGGTGGAAGGTCACAGTGGCCTTGGAATTCATTCAAGGGAATGTCAGGCTGGGTGTGTGTGGTGACAATCAGAGGGGATAATTGTATAGGAGAGGGCGGGAACGATTGGTTGGTTTAATTTGGCAATAAAAGTTTTGCAATTATAATTTTAATCTAGACGCAAAGCGGGAAGCAGTTAGATGATGGTACAATGGCATGGTTAGATTGACACGCTATTGTCGATCAAACTGGGCAGGAAATAATTGTAGGGCAGGGGAAGGTCCTTGTTCCTCCTTGTAATCTCCTGCTCGATCTGCAGCAGGGCTTGCTGGAAGTCTGTGGTGTGTGATCTCGCCACTGGCTCAGTGAAGCGCTCTTCCTCGTACGTGCCCAACCTGGTCTGCAGGGAGTGAAGAGACGGGCGTCCTGGTCAAACCAGCGCGCCAGATCGGTACACACACATACAGAGCGTGGTTGTGGCCTTGGTACACACACACACATTGACAAATGTGTACACACACAGAGCACGTTCTGGCCTTGGTACACACACATTGACAAATGTGCACACACAGAGCGCGGTTCTGGCCTTGGTACACACACACATTGACAAATGTGTACACACACAGCGCGGTTCTGGCCTTGGTACACACACACGCTCACACACATTGACAAATATGCACACATGGAGCGCGGTTCTGGCCTTGGTACACACACACATTGACAAAAACAGACAGTCAGGCAGATAGTCACTCATGAGTACACATACAGACACTCTGACACGCACACAGACACCCCACTGACACACATACTGACAAACACGTTTACACACACACAAAAACATTTAGTCAGGCAGACATGCTCAGGAGCATATATACACTGACACTCACATACACAAATATTGACAGGTGCACATACAATGACAAACACACATATACAGTAGATACACATACTGACAGGTGCATACAGACAGAAGCAGACACAGACAGGCACACTTAAGAAAAATACATAGACAGACTGACAGGCAGATAGACACCGGGCGACACATACACACAGGCAGACACACACTAACAGAAAACAAATGCCAGAGAGCTAGAGATACAACTCTTATTCTCTGTTTGGTTGATCAGTTTTTCTGCCACTTACCTTAATGGGAGCTGGTTTACTGAGCAGATACGTGGTTGCAATTACTGTGTATTTTTGAATTCCCTGTGGCAAAGTGTCTATGATATCTTTTTTGGTGACTTTGCCCTTTTCAGTAGGTGCAGGCTTCCTCATAATGGAAGGGCTGTTTTCTATACTGGAGCTCCACTCATACTGGGAAAACAAACATTGTATGAAGACACAGTAGAATGCAAATGTGGGAATCTGGGGCAAAACACAAAGTACTGGAAGTACTCAGCGGGTCAGGCAGCTTCTGAGGAGGGAATGGACAGGCCACGTTTAAGCTCAGGATCCATAGTCATATAGCATGGAAACAGGCCCTTCAGCCCGAATTGCACATGCCCACCAAGATACCCCATCTACTACCTGCATTTGGTCCATATTTCTCTAAACCGTCCCTATCCATGTACCAATCCAAGTGTCTTTTCATACACCCACCACCCTCTGTGTGAAAAAGTTGCCCCTCACCTTAAACCCAAGTCCTCTGGTTCTTGATTCCCCTATTCTGGGTAAAAGACTGTGCATTCACCCTATTTATTCCTCACATCATCTTAAACATCATCTAGCTTCACAATATCCTTCCTGTAGCAGGTGAGCAAAACTGAAGACAAGACTACAGGTGTGGCCTCACCAATGTCTTCTTCACACCGAGAACTTTATCACTGAAGAGGTTCAGCAGTGGAGCCGTGTATAGGCTGCACACCAGATGAGTCATGGTTTTGGGTCAAGTCTGAAATCAGGAAGCAATGGGGGTGAGTGGACCAGCTCCAGTTCCAATCCCGGCACACTCTCCCGTCCCCAGCCCCTCCCACATCTATTTCCTACACTTCCATGTGCTTATCCAAAAGCTTCTTAAACACCACTATCGTATCTGCCTCCACAACCTCCCGTAGCAGCGTGTTCATGGCCCCCACCACCCGTGTATCCCCATTAAACTATCCCCCTCTCACCGTACAACTGTTCCCCCCCCCCCCCCCCCCCCCCCAGTGTTGGCTATTTCCACCCTGGAAAAAAGGTCCTGACTGTCTGCCCTACGTCGGCCTCTAATAATTTTACACATTTTTATCAGATCTCCCCTCCCACTCCGACGTCCAAGTCTGTCCACTCTCTCTCTCTCTCCCTGAAGGTGAAACTCTGTAATCCAGGCAGCACCCTGGTAACCTCCTCTGCACCCTCTCCAATATTTCCACATCTTTCCTGAATTGGGGTTTTCCAAATGCGGCACATTTTCCCTCCAATAACATTGCCAGCAGTGGGGGACATTCCCAGTGATAGGAACATTCTCAGGTGTCCCTGAGACCCGCGCCGTGCCCAATCCACTCGCCCAACAACCACGTCGCCGCCACCGATCAGAACGACGACCGAAGACCAGAATGTGCCCCGGTCGGCCCGACTCACCCCCACAGGCCTTCCAGGGGACAGTGGAGCAGCCGGGCGGCGAGGCCTGTCTGGGCCGAAGGAGCCGCAGTGGCGGCAGCGATGGGAGCCTCGGTGGCAGTGGGGCCGCACGATCGATGAGTGTGAAGTGGAGGAGAAAACAACGGGGACCCGGCGTGGGGGATCCACCGTGAGGGAGGTTGGGAGAACAAAGGGGGATACAGTGTGTGGGGGGAGGCACTCTCGTTTAGAATCCTCTGCCCAGGGGATAAGTCTGTGTGTGTGTGTTTGTTCATTCGCTCCGGTGAAGGCGTCGTGCACATGGCAGCCAGACAACAGTCGCTTGTCTTTTGCTTTTTGTTTTCACTTTTAATTTCAAGTTTTTGTCCACCTTGTGTGTTATGACTGTCAGCAGCACAATTTCCCTGCAGAGATGAATAAAGTTTTATGGTATTGTAAGTGCCTGGGGGTACCAGGAGGTGCTCTAGGGAGCAGGTTGGATGGAGCTCTAGGAGATGAGGGCCGTGCCAGGGAATCAGGGTGAGGGCGGGGGCAGGTGATTGATTTATTTATACGTGGGTCGGAGGAACATAGTGGAAGAATTCAAACTGAAGGACACAAAGGGAAAAGTTCAGAAGCCTCTGCAAGGTTCAACCAAAATGGCAGGACAGGTTGGGAAATGGCAGCTTGGAGTTTATTCATAAAATGGTGTAAGGGTGATGTTCAGGTTGGTTGGCTGGGCCGTGCACTGAGGAATGGGAAGAGATGAGGGCACGCATCATTAGTGTGTCCAAGGTTATCCATGGTTTGGTAAAGGTTATGGATTAGGGATTAGTTTTAGTTTAGAGATACAGCATGGAAGGCCCTTCGTCCCACCGAGTTCATGCCGACCATCGATCACCCGTGCACACTAGCTCCGTGTTATCCTACATTCTCATCTAATCCCTACACACTAGGGGGCAATTTATAGACAGCCAATTAACCTACAAATCTGCACATCTTTGGGATGTGGGGGGGGATACCAGAGCACCAGAGGAAACCCATGTGGTCACAAGGAGAACATGCAAACTCCACACAGACAGCACCCGAGGTCAGGTTCCAGACTGCACTAGATGCTGCTGCTGTGTGGCTCACAGATCAGTGCATTGTGTTGCATTGGAGCATCAATTGAATGAAATGCGAGCTGACCTGTCCAACGTTTACTGCAGAGTGCTGTCCTGTACAGGTGAAGATGACCATGGTTAGGAACTTGATGAGTTCAGTCTTGGAGTGGAATGATGAAGGAAAGCCTAGTGGGAAAGATCAGAGGTGTTACAAGAATAAACTGGAGACCAACATGTCTTTATGACCTTGAGGACTGGATGTCGACAGCAGTTGATCGACTGATCAACAAGACGAGATTTGAAGAGTACCTGACAATGGGTTGGCCAATAATCCTTCGGTGAAGATCTCCTTCACCCAGGCTTGAAGTTCAGTATCACTCTGGACACTAGCGTCGTTCTCGTAGTAAACGTCAACAATGTTTTCTGTAAACCTTTGAAGGAAGGGGGAGAGCATTTATGGAGAGATGGCGTAGAAAACTCGAGACCACTGTTGGATTTCCTTCTGTAGCGGATGAAAGCAACGAGGAGTTATCAGCGAGTGACGAGATGTAAGGGTTGAGGAGAGGGAATAATGAGGGAGGGGAGGGAAGGGCAGGTCAGACTGTGGGAGAGGCATGGAAGGACTTGTGGAAGAGGATATCAAACAAATGGCTGGAGTAACGATCAAAGAGAAGGTTTACCCTGTTGGGCAACTCTCCACACAACAGCTGCAGGCTCAGGCTCCAATCTTACAGTTCCAGTCTTGTGTATAGGTCCCATCAAACCTCATACGTCCCGACTCCAGCACAGAAATCTGCTCCCCTCCAACTGCTGTCCCTCAGGAGGGAGACGGAGGGAGGATACAGACCATGTAGGGGTGAGAGTCGACGAGGATGCAGGAAGCATTGGGGCATGTAGAGAGGCATAGTGATTAGGCAAGGATAGGGAAAATAAAATATTAGATGGAAAAGTTGTTCACTTTTAGACAAAAAAAACAGTCTAGCACTGGAACCACTTAATCCTTGTAGAAATGCTACTCAAAAGCAGTGATTGTATGTGGCCCTAGCACCACCTCAGGTATCAGTCACTGCTCAGTGGATGGGGTGTCTGTGGGTGGAGTAGGATCCTTCTGTCCCCTGACTCACTTGTCTCTACCAACTCCTTGTCCTCTCAATGGCTGTAAATGGCTTTAATAGGTGAGACTGTATCAGATGAAGGCAGGGGACACATCCGAGGCAGGGTTAGGGGTTTCTCACTTGTTGATGGCCAGCCAGATCTTCTGAGCATCATCTCTGAAGTAATAATTGGGGATTTTTTCCACTCCTCGAGCAGCCAGATTGTCTGGGAGACACATAGATTCGTAGGTAGTTCGCTTCAGACCGCGCTGCAAGCCCTCCACGGTGGCAGTCCCTCCGGTAGAGAATGCCTGGAACAGATGAAAAAACTCAATGGAAAGTCATGATGCAGTTCTATAGGATCCTATTTACTCCTATCCCGAAATGCTGCTGGTCCCGCTGAGTTACTCCAGCATTTTGTGTCTTTGTTCGGTGTAAACCAGCATCTACAGTTCTTCCTACACGACTCTGTAGGACTTTGGTCAGGTCACATTTGGAGTGTTGTGTGCAGTTCTGATCGCCCTATTACAGGAAAGATGTGGAGGCTTTGAGGAGGGTGCCAGGTAGGTTTACCAGAATGCTGCCTGGGAGAGGTTGGAAAGACTTGGATTGTTTTCTCTGCAGTGTTGGAATTTGAGGGGAGACCTGATAGATATACATAACATAATGAGAGGCATCGACAGGTTAGACAGTCAGAATCATTTTCCCAGGCTGGAAATATCCAACACTAGAGGGAGTTAGAGATTAGGATGAGGATAAGAGGTTAAAATGAGAGGGGGAAAAGTTTAATGGCGGGACTAGGCTCACTGAACTGAACACCTCCACTCAGTCCGCCTAAACCTACCTGATCTCCCCGTTGCTCAGCACTTTAACTCCCCCTCCCATTCCCACACTGACCTTTCTTTCCTGGGCCTCCTCCACTATCAACGCAAATTGGAAGAACAGCACCTGATATTTTGCTTGGGCAGTTTACACCCCAGCGGTATAAACATTGACTTCTCTAACTTCAAATTACCCTTGCTTTCCCTCTCTCTCCATCCCTCCCCCTTCCCAGTTCTCTAGCTAACAACAATCTAGTCTACATTTTCCTTGATCTGCATCTATTTTGATTTTTACACTTCCTTATCTCTGTGACTCCCTCTCCCTGGAATTGATATCGGTAGAGCTGCGAAACACTATGGGGCAGAAAACGCTAGTGGGAGTTGTGTACAGGCCACCTAACTGTAGTAGTGGAGTTGGGGATGGCATCAAACATGAAATTAGAAATGCGTGCAACAAGGGTAAAACAGTTATAATGGGTGACTTCAATCTACATATAGATTGGGTGAATCAAATTGGCAGGGGTGCTGAGGAAGAGGATTTCTTGGAATGTATGCGGGATAGTTTTCTAAACCAACATGTAGAGGAACCAACGAGAGAGCAGGCTATTCTAGACTGGGTACTGAGTAATGAGGAAGGGTTAGTTAGCAGTCTTGTTGTTCGTGGCCCCTTGGGCAAGAGTGACCATAATATGGTTGAGTTCTTCATTAAGATGGAGAGAGACATTATTAATTCAGAAACAAGGGTTCTGAACTTAAACAAAGGTTTAATTGGCCAAGATAGACTGGCAAGTGATTCTTAAAAGGTTGACGGTAGATATGCAATGGAAGGCATTTAAAGACTGCATGGATGAACAACAACAATTGTTCATCCCAGTTTGACAAAAGAATAAATCAGGGAAGGTAGTGCAAGGGAAATCAGGGATAGTATCAAAACTAAAGATGAAGCACACAAATCAGCTAGAAAATGCAGCCTACCAGAGGACTGGGAGAAATTCAGAGTCCAGCCGAGGAGGACAAAGTGCTTAATTAGGAAAGGGACAATAGATTATGAAAGAAAACTGGCACGGAACATAAAAATGGACTGCAAAGGTTTTAATAGATATGTGAAGAGAAACGGGTTAGGTTAAACAAATGTAGGTCCCTTGCAGTCAGAAACTGGTGAATTGATCATGGGGAACAAGGACATGGCAGACCAATTGAATAACTACTTTGGTTCTGTCTTCACAAAGGAAGACATAAATAATCTGCTGGAAATAGCAGGGGACCAGGGGTCAAATGAGATGGAGGAACTGATTGAAATCCAGGTTAGCCGGGAAGTGGTGTTGGGTAAATTGAATGGATTAAAGGCCAATAAATCCCCTGGGCCAGATAGGCTGCATCCCAGAGTACTTAAGGAAGTAGCCCCAGAAATAGTGGATGCATTAGTGATAATTTTTCAAAACTCTTTAGATTCTGGAGTAGTGAGTAGCTAACGCAACCCCACTTTTTAAAAGGGGAGGGAGAGAGAAAACGGGGAATTACAGACCAATTAGTCTAACATCGGTTGTGGGGAAAATGCTAGAGTCAGTTATTAAAGATGAGATAGCAGCACATTTGGAAAGCAGTGAAATCAATGGACAAAGTCAGCATGGATTTATGAAAGGTAAATCATGTCTGACGAATCTTATAGACTTTTTTGCGGATGTAACTAGTAGAGTGGATAAGGGAGAACCTGTGAATGTGTTATATCTGGACTTTCAGAAGGCTTTCGACAAGGTCCCACATAAGAGATTAGCATACCAACTTAAAGCACACGTTATTGGGGGTTCAGTATTGATGTGGATAGAGAACTGGTTGGCAGACAGGAAGCAAAGAGTAAAAGTAAACGGGTCCTTTTCAGAATGGCAGGCAGTGACTAGTGGAGTACCGCAAGGCTCAGTGCTGGGACCCCAGCTATTTACAATATATATTAATGATCTGGATGAGGGAATTTAATGCAACATCTCCACGTTTGTGGATGACACAAAGCTGGGGAGCAGTGTTAGCTGTGAGGAGGATGCCAGGAGGCTGCAAGGTGACTTGAATAGGTTGGGTGAGTGGGCAAATGCATGGAAGATGCAGTATAATGTGGATAAATGTGAGGTTATCCACTTTGGTGGCAAAAACAGGAGGGTAGATTATTATCTGAATGGTGGCCGATTAGGAAAAGGGGAGATGCAACAAGACCTGGGTGTCATGGTATACCAGTCATTGAAGGTAGGCATGCAGGTGCAGCAGGCTGTGAAGAAAGCGAATGGTATGTTGGCATCCTTAGCAAAATAATTTGAGTACAAGAGCAGGGAGGTTCTACTGCAGTTGTACAGGGCCTTGGTGAGGCCACACATGGAGTATTGCGTACAGTTTTGGTCTCCTAATCTGAGGAAAGACATTCTTGCCATAGAGGGAGTACAGAGAAGGTTCACCAGACTGATTCATGGAATGACAGGACTTCCATATGAAGAAAGACTGGATAGACTCGGCTTGTACTCGCTAGAATTTAGGAGATTGAGGGGCGATCTTATAGAGGCGTACAAAATTCTTAAGTGGTTGGACAGGCTAGATGCAGGAAGATTGTTCCCGATGTTGGGGAGCTCCAGAACAAGGGGTCACAGTTTAAGGATAAGGGGGAAGTCTTTTAGAACCGAGATGAGAAGATCTTTTCTCACACAGAGAGTGGCGAGTCTGTGGAATTCTCTGCCACATAAGGTAGTTGAGGCCAGTCATTGGCTATATTTAAGAGGGAGCTAGATGTAGCCCTTGTGGCTAAAGGGATCAGGGGGTATGGAGAGAAGGCAGGTACAGGGTACTGAGTTGGATGATCAGCCATGATCATGCTGAATGGCGGTGCAGGATCGAAGGGCCGAATGGCCTACTCCTGCACCTATTTTTTATGATTCTATGACTCAGTCTGAAGAAGGGTCTCGACCCCAAACGTCACCCATTCCCTCTGTCCAGAGATTCTGCCTGTTCCGCTGAGTTATTCCAGCAATTTGTGTCTATCTAAAAGTTTAATGGCGATGTGCAGGCCAAGTTTTGTTTTACAGAGACAGAGGTGGGGGACTGGAGAGCGTTGCCAGGGGTGGTGGTGGAGGCAGGTACGATAGTGGTTTAAGATAAGCATATGCTGTAGAAATGTAGGGAATAGAGGAACATGGACTTTGTGCACGCAGGTGCGATCAATTTGGTTTGGTCTAAACATTGTGGGCTGCAGGGCCCGTTCCTTTATACTGTTCTAAAAAACTCAGCAGTTCCAGAAGAACGGTTCCAACCCTAAGAGTTGTGTGTCCATTCCCTCCCTCCACAGATGCTGCCTGACCCAGAGTTCCTCCAGCACTTTGTGTTTCACTGCAGACTCTAGCACCTGCAGTCTCTTGTTTCTCCAATTCCGAAGAAGGGTCTTGACCCAAAACGTCACCTATCCATGTTCTACAGAGATGCTGCCTGATCCGCTGAGTTACTCCAGCACTGTGTGCCTTTTTTTGTAGACCAGATTCTGTGCTTCCTTGTGTTAAAGAACTGTTTCGTGTTTTATGACTCAACGAGTCTCTGACTGTGAAATTAGGATTTCTGAACAGCCAATATATCCTAAATACTTCTGTAGGAGCCATGAAGCTTAAGTCAGTATATTATAGCCATGTCTAACATTTTTAATCTTTTAGTTTTTACCTGTCTGTACTTTTGTAGGTGGGATTTGATACATAGAAGGGGTGTGTCTATTTCTAGAGGAGACTAGCGCAGACTCATACATTGCGAGTTCAGACAGATCTTAGAAGGATGGTGAGAATACAGTTTTTTACTACACACACCACATGATCACGGCACACACAAGTTAATGAGACGACATACTTTTATAAGAAGAAACTTTCATATGATTTCTATGGCATGAATGGAACTGCGATTGAGAAAGTGATGGATTATTTCTTTGCTCGGTACTACTTCAATAAAAGACCAACTGATCAAGAAACAACATTTGGAAGATTTGTTTTTACTATCTTAAGTATGTCGTGAGTGCGTAAACTATCCCATCCTAACCATCCCCGAGGAGTAATGGATATTGAGGTTAGACTTTGAGAACGTCGCAAAGACTGCCGTTATAAATTCCAATACAAATATGGAATAACAGGCTCACCTTATCAAAGACTCCTCCCTCGGAGATAAGGAGATTCCTCGCTTCAATATTGATGTGCAAAGTATATTTCACATGAGGCATCAAAAGCTGAAATGTGAAATGGGAGATCGCCAGAGGCAAGAGATTAGAATAGTCTGGGAGATGACGGTCTGGTGTCGCGGTCCATCTATGGGTCATGGTCAAGGGGTAGTGTAGGTATGTGGAGGCATCTTAGAGATGGCGCCTGACCTCAGCACTATGGAGGGGTCCTGACATGAAATGTCACCCATCCATGTTCTCCACAGATGCTGCCTGATCCGCAGAGTTACTCCAGCACTCTGTTACTACAGAGGTGCTGCCTAAAGGCACTGAGTTACTATAGTACTTTGTGTCCTTCACCACCAGTCAGTTGTGCTTCATGTTGAGGGGGACGGACACAAGGGGGAAGTGGTTCCATTATGTGAAGTGTTCCAGTATTCACTGGCTGGAACGGAAGGAGCGAACACTCTGCCACTGGTGCAGAAGTCACACAGACGTGTGGAAGAGTTGTTCTGATTGGCATCATTAACTCACTTGCAGAAACATTCACCGCAATTCTCAAAACAGGAACGTCCTAATCCAAGTTGTTTCTACTTGTGCGGGGGGGGGGGGGGAGATAAGGGGAGGAAGATGAGGGCTTGTGGGGGGGAAAGGGGGATGGAGGGTCGTGGGGAACAGAGTGGATGGGGACATGTCAGGGGAGAAGAGGACACAGGGTGGGAGGAGGGAGAATGGAGGGGGTGAAGGATGAGGGGGGAGGGCGAGAACAAGTAGAAGGGGTGGATAGAGGGAGGGCGAAAGGAGAGTGGGGGAATGAGGGAGGGGATTATGGTGGAGGGTGGTTCCTTGTTCCTTTTGCCAACTGCTCGAAAGCTCTGCTTGGTTTAGAAGACACTACAGTTGACCTGGGAGTACCTTGAATATCGGGTGTGCACTTGCGAGACTGCGTAAAGTTGCGATGCCAAAGATTTCACCAAACAGGTGTGTCCTGAGCAAGTGTGAGACCAGCTGGTGAACCTGCACGTCAGCGTTGCGGACCCACATCTTGGCCAGAAGCCAATCGCAATGGCTATCGCTCGGGAGAAATATCGGGCACTCCGGCCCAGGGTGCTGGGTGATCTGTCAATAAAACAATTCACAAGTGATTCTTGCAGTAAACCCAAGGCAAGATGAGGGGAGAAAGATTTAATAGGAACCCGAGGGGTAACTTTTTTACACAAAGTATGGAAGGTTTAGAGCGAGTTGCCGAAGGAAGTAGTTGAGGCAGGAACTATTGCAACGTTTAAGAAACATTTAGACAGGTACATGAATAGGATAGATTTATAGGGATATGGGCCAAACGCAGGCAGGAAGGACTAGTGTAGGTGGGGCATGTTGGTCGGTGTGGGCAAGTTGGGCCCAAGAGCCTGTTTCCACGTTGGATGACTCTATGGAGGCCTAGAATTGATCAATTCACAGAAAGGACGAGAATGACAGAAGAAAGTCTCAGACATGCAAAGCCCAAAGAACTTCATCAGCAGAAGACGGGAGTGGCGTTACTTTGAAAATAGCCCTGGAGGAAGAGTGAAGAGAGCTGTTTGGGAAGGATGCAGGAGCAGGGCTGGTGGGGGCAGGAGAGACCATACCTGGATGGCAATGGGGAGTAGATCGTTCATTGGATTCACATACAGAAGACACATTGGTGCTCCGAGATATTCGTGGCCAGCTTCCGGATTGGCTTTAATTCCATCCAGCATCTCGTAGTCAACAAGGTATATATTCCCTTTCTGTAATGAGAACAGGACCAGACATGTGAAAAGAACTGGTGGTCTGCGTCAGCAAGCAAGTTTCACACGCAACAGAACGCCAGAAAGGATGCAGTCTTGTTCCCAAAATTCTGCTGCTAAATGGTCTTGTTAATGACTGCTGAGTTATTTAGTACTAGCACATTTCTCAATTAAACCAGGGGCATTGACAACCTCAGACTGCAGACACAAAGCTGACTCAGTCCTTGTTTCCTTCAAGGGCTGGTTGCAATATTGGAGGCTTGCCTGAATTGAGGGCTACAGCTACAGGGAGAAGTAGGATTGACTGATTGTTTTCTCTGGAATGTCAGAACAGGGCTGGCCTTAAGCTGATTTGACCGATTTTTCCAAATTGGGCCCCGCGCCCAAGGGGGGGGCCCCACGTTAATTTTCCATATTTCATATGGAAATACAAATTTGCTTTGTTAAATAAAGATGTTTTAAAAAATCATTTGCCATACGGATTTTTTACAAAACTTACATGGATACCAAGTGCTGCACGGCCATCAGACACAAACGATGTGTTAACTACTACTGTAGCACTTGTTAACAGCCAGTAGTTAACAAGTAGTTATACAATGTGTCATCAATGCATCGATCCACATTGCTCAGTAAATGTAATTGTGTTTTTGAAGAGATATTAATGTTGCTGCGTTCCTTTGAATACAATTCACGCAGCGTCATTAACACATCTTCAAAACATAATTACATTTACAGAGGAATGTAGATCGATGCATTGATGACACATTGAGAATTGCTTAAAACTCACCATCATGATTGAGGACTTCTTCTTGGTGAGATTCTTGGTCTGCAGCAGGTTAGTCATTCAATTTACCTACCGACCCACGTTGTATCTCTCTGTCTTTCGCTCTCTCCCTCCATCTCTCTCTCGCGCGCTCTCTCTCCCCCGTTCCCCATCTCGTCTCTCTCTAGCTCTCTCGGCATTCCCTGAATCATTGACGTTTTGTGGTTGACAAAAATGCTGGAGAAACTTAGCGGGTGAGGCAGCATCTATGGAACGAAGGAAATATGCAACGTTTTGGGTCAACACCCTTCTTCAGACCCGGCTATTTCCTTCACTCCATAGATGCTGCCTCAAGCCCTGTCCCACTGTGCAAATTCACCCAAGAGCTTAAAATCTCTGTGTAGCATCTCTGTCCCTATCTTCAAATTCCCACTGAAATAAAACACAACTTTCGACTTAAAAATTTTGCAGCAAGATCGCGATTAGTCGATTCCCACGCATTTTCAATCATCGTTCGATTTAGTGTAATTTTCACACCTGGTTGATGTAGTTTTTTTTAAAAGATACAGTACATTACAATAAATAGTTTCAAGCATACCCGGTACTAAATGCACAAACATTAAGGTGGTTACTGATGTTACAAATGGTTATAAATGAATATAATTTCAAAGTGAAATAGGACATTTCCGTGGAAAGAATATTTTACCCGAATATAAGGTGAGGTCGCTGCAAAATGCTCACTTATAACAATACACCGTCAACCCAGGGTTGTTTCTTAGCCCTCTGACAGGTGTTTCAATCTAACCTCGTAGCTCTCTGTATATCGTTTCATAGCTATTAATTTTCATTCCTGGTCCGTGTCGAACTTCTCCAAATGCAAACGCTTCAAGTTACGTTTCTTGTGTGCTGGTAAGGGGGGGGGGGGGGGGGAAATGCTAGGATAAAATACCATACATTTGCATTTATATAGCGGTCCTGCTGCAAAATTTTTAAGTCGAAAGTTGTATTTTATTTCAAGTAGAAATTGGAAAATAGGGGCAGAGATGCAACACAGAGATTTTGATAGGAAGGAAACGTTACAGCAGCTGAGTAAAAGATTGGTTAAATGGTAGGTTGAATGAAGATCGGGCGAAGGGGGATTGGGGGTGGGGGAAAAGTATCTAAAGCTTGGGACGTGCCTAAATGAGTACTTAGACGGATTATCATTCCCACACCAAATTTCTTAGACAATAATACCTTTTATGCAATTATCACAACATTTCGTTGGATATGGATCAACAGACTCTGTATGGTACAAGCTCGTAAATTAATAAAACAAATGTTCTTCTTTAAGTACTGTTGTTTCTGGGATGGGCTGACTGATAACAAATAACCTACAATCTATAATTTGTCATAATGTGGCTGAAACAATGGCATATTTTGTGATATTTATTGAGATAGAAAGATACAACTGAGTTTGGGCAAGATATTACCTTGCAACATTCTGTATGTCTGATATATATGTCTGATATAATGGAACTCAGAAATTATGGAACGATTACATAAAACTACAATTCAAAGGTAATGAATATACAGAGTATTCTTATTTCCATCATGAACATACAATAATGATATAGGACACCAGGTCCTACTACGGTAAACTCACGAGCTACTACGGTATGACTACGTATTAAAAAGCATCAAATTTTTACATCCTGAGTATATTTTACTCGTGGACATGTTTCAACATGTTGAAAATTCTTCACGAGTTACGTTTCCCGAGTACCTTCCGTTAGCGCGAAGAAATGGCATGTTGGCCTTTATAACAAGAGGAATCGAATATAGGAGCAAAGAGGTCCTTCTGCAGTTGTACAGAGTTCTAGTGAGACCACACCTGGAGCATTGGGTGCAGTTTTGGTCCCCTAATTTGAGGAAGGATATTCTTGCTATTGAGGGAGTGCAGCGTCCATTTACAAGGTTAATTCCCGGGATGGCGGGTGTGTCATATGCTGATAGAATGGAGCAGCTGAGCTTTTACACTCTGGAGTTTAGAAGGATGAGAGGATATCTCATAGAAACATATAAGATTTTTAAGGGCTGTGAACGCCCTCAATGTGATTGATCGTAATAACAGAACAAAACAAAGGGTAAGTCATTTATTTTACATATAATCTTGCTTCTTGGGATAGCTTTAATCTATTTTTACATTGCGAATAAGTTATTTGGGCCCCATACGAACCAGCAGTGTCTTTCCTGCCGATATGGGGTTAAAACTCACTGCAGAGGCAACGTTCCAATCGATCGCATTCCAGAAACACCCACTCACAAGATGATTTAAATGCTCATTTTTGTTGGACAATCATGTCATAAGAGCATCTAAATCGTCTGTATTTTGTGTTATTGTCTATCCATAGTCAATATTTTTATACTAAATACACGCAACAGTTTTAGCCACGTGTATTGTGCAAAAAATAATTTTGATTATCTTGAGTGGATTTCTAGATTAATTTATGGGAATTAAACATTAAATTCCTTCCATCTGGCATATCAATTAATGGCAGTGAGATTTTAACATCATGTTATGTTGTGAATTCTTGTGTGAATGGGATTAGTTTGTTATTTGCATACTTAGGCTATTTTTAAATATTATCTTTTTCTTAAGAAATGGAATCTACAGGACATTCTTAATGGGAAAGTAGTGGGCAGAAGAGCAAAAACTTGTAGTTTACAATGCCAAAATTGAAAAGTTGAGGAAAAACAAGTTGCTTATTGGTTACAATCTGAGGAGTATGATGATGCTACTGATTATGATATGCCAATGTACCAACTAGCAACTGATCTTCTCCATAAAGACCTGGTCTATTACTAGAAACAGTAATTTGTTTACCTATCTGTGACAGACTTACAGCATATAATACAAGAATGTCAAATTTCACATTTTTGAATTTTCAAGGCAGTCTGGGTGTTTATTATTATTTCCGTCACAACAATCAATTTTGTAATTAGCTACAATTAGGTAATTAACTAATTATATGCTTTAATTTCAGGGCATCCAAGTAAGATGTTTTATATTTGTTTCAGAATGCTTCAATCTATAATAACTGAAAATGTCATTCAGTTCTCTTAATTTTTAAGAAGGTTATGGGCTTTTGACTGTCCTCGATCACAGTTTTTGTGTTAAGTCGATGGAAAAGCAATAGGGAACAAGATGCTAATTTCCGAGTATGAAAATGGGCGTAACTTTTTTTAATACTGAAGATATGAAAGTGAATTAGGTGTCAAATTAAACTTCTTTTTATGCTTTATCTGATGGGATAAATTGCAGACTTGATTTTTAAAATCTCAAAATGTTGTAACATTGCTAGAAAATGTACCTGCATCTTGGAGGCCGAAGGTTCTGTTGTTAGACAAGAAAGATAGACTTCATTATCCCTCAGTGCAGCATCAAGAACGATGTTGCTGTACTGAGGGATAGCCAAGTCGATCCCTCATTGCCAGCAGCTGATGGGAAGTGGCTATAAAGTGGGGGGCGGCTGTAAAATGACAGCGTTGCTGGGGGGGGGGGGGGGGGGGTGGGGGTTCCTTTCAGAGCGTGTGGATAGTCTGTCCAGGGGTAAAGTTGCGAGGAGGGCAGAAGCGTTGAGAAGGAGGGGGTCGGCCGGGGATCATCCAGCTCAAGAGCGGGTCAGCGGGCGATGGATAACAGGACAGCGGGCGGTGAAGCTTACTCCATATGTCAGGGCGAGTAACCTCAATTGATCAATTGTTCGCGCTGACACAGGAGTAAGCTCCACCGCCCACTGTGATGTTATCCATCACCTGCTGACCCACGCCGCTCTGTGATCTTTGCTCTTGAGCTGGTCCTCTCAATGTTCAGACGGACAACACTGCCAGAGGTGAGTGGGCCGGCAGAAGGCGCTGAGATGGCAGTCGATTCCGCTGTCCGGTGATGGCGGCCCCTCGTAGCCACGCGAGCTGCTTTCCTACCCGGGCACAATGTGGTGGCTCCGTGCCCGGAGCGCCGCGGCAGCAGTGAATGAGTGGGTTACTGGCGTGAACCCGACCCCCTCCTTCTCCACGCTCCTGCCCTTCCCGCAACTTTACCCCTGGCTAGACTCCCCACACGCTGTGAAAGGAACTCTCCCCCGAATTGTCATATTACTCACGACACGCGACTCATTTATAATTATTTATTGATATTTCTATGGAAAACGTTCCCAATTGGGCCCCGCACTTCCTAAGGCCGGCCCTGCGTCCGAGGTTGAGGGGAGACTTGATGGAAGTGTATAAAATTATGAGAGGCATGAATCATATGGATTCAGAACTGGTTTATTCATAGAGGACATTTATTCATAGAAGGCATTGGGATTACTGCGTGTAATTCTGGTCACCCCATTACCAGAAAGATATGGAGGTTTTGGAGAGGGTGCAGAGGGGGTTTACTGGAATGTTGCCGGGATTAGAGGGTTTCAGCTACGAGGGAGACGTTGGATAGACAAGGATTGTTTTCCTCTGGAACGTCGGAGCTTGTACTCCAAATACGCACTGATGTTCGGAGCCGTGTTGCGACTGACCTGGACTTCCTGCTGCAAACTGGTATTTGGCCCAAGAAAGGGGCCGACCATTTGCTCTGTAACGGGGAACTTTTCTGGAATCTCTTTACACTGTTTGATGAGAATGGGGTTCAATCCATTCAGGAACTGATAACCAAAGCACCAGTCTTCATGCCAATGCTCCTCCACATAGTCTGAGGAAACAAAGCAGACACATGTTCATCTCATCCCACATTGGAAGAATGGACATTTGTTCTAGTTTAGTTCAGATACAGCATGTAAACAGATCCTGCTGCTCGCCGAGTCCACACCGACATGAATCACCTTCACACTAGTTCTATGTTATCCCACTTTCTCTTCCACTAGGTCTCTACCTGCACTCGGGACAATTTACACAAAAGACAATTAACCTACAAACTCGCACATCACCACGAGTGTGGGTGGAAACCAGAACACCCAGAGGAAACCCACGCGGTCACAGGGAGGACGTGCAAACACCACACACACAGACAGCACCAGAGTTCAGAATCTAACCCAGCTGCGCCACTGTGCCACCCAACCATCAACGTTTGGTAGTAAGATTTCTTGCATTAACCCCATGGCACTGTATCTGTCTCTCCCACTCAGCAAATTCTCAGAGGCTACATGTCACTTGCCACTGCAGATTGCCACTGGACAGAAGTTCAAGGGGTGTCAGATGAGTCCCCTGGGAGGCTTTCTGCTCCACTGGCCCTTCCCCTCACCCATGGGACAACTTGCCCCTCCATCTCTGGCTTCCCAACCAGTGTCAGAGTTTCCAGCAATGTTGAAGCCATGCCCAGCCTGGGTTGGTCCTTGTCCTCTTGGCACCAGTGTTGGGCATTACAGAGAAGGGCATCACAGCCCTGCCCACCACCCACAACCCCCTGCAGGAAGCTCCCCTACACACAGTGGTTAGTGACAATGTGGGTGGCAGCAGTTCTGTACCAGTGACAGTGAAACCATGGGATGTTGAGTCCATAAGATCACAGGCATAGGAGCAGAATTAGGCCATTCGGCCCATTGAGCCTACTCCAGCATTCAATAGTGGCTGATCCAATTTTCCCTCTCAACCCACTTCTCCTGTCTTTTCCCCATAACCTTTGACACCCGCACTATTCAAGAACCTATTATTCACTGCTTTAAAAATACCCAAGGACTTGGCCTCCACAGCCGTCTGTGGCAATGAATTCCACAGATTCACCATCCTCTGGTTAAAGAAATTCCTCCTCATCTCCATTCTGGAGATGCATCCTTTTATACTGAGGCTGTGCTCGGAGAAGAAAGGTGTGGGCAGCCGAGACCCTGGGACTCAGGCTCTGGGGGAAAACGTACCTTTGACTGGACTTATGTAGGCAATCGCAGTTGCAGAAGGTTCCTCTTCACCCAGACCCAGCAGTGAAATGCTACAGAAACAAAGACAGAAGCAACAGGTTCAGCCGGACATGAAGGACTGCCGATGTCAGATGTTTGTTTCACAGCCATCCAGATGTTTTGGTCGACCCAATCGCAGAGCACAGCTGGAGCTTGCACCATGGGGTCACACCCTCGTGATCACTCTGCAAGTCCCACTGCTGAATGTAATGTGAGGATGGGCCTGGGAATGGCCACAGCAAGGACTCTGCATGCAGAGAGGGTGGGGAGGGGTGGGGAAGGGAGAGGTGGTGGGGAGGGGAGTGGGGGGGGTGAGGAGAGGAGGGGAGTGGGGGTGGGAAGCGGGGGTGGGGAGGAGAGTGGGGGGTGGGGAGGGGGAGTGGGGAGTGCAGAGGGTGGGGAGGGGTGATGAGTGGGGAGGTGGGGAGGGATGGGCACTAGGGAACCGTGGATAGCATGGAAGTGTGGGCAGCGGGGTGCGGAACTGTGTTGAAGGACACTAGGGAAGCGTGGGCAGAGAAGACTGGAGATGTTCTGATTCGGGCCCCACGTACACACGCCAGGATCCCCAACCAGGCCCATTTTGAGCATCGCCCCATGTTGTTGCCATACTTACGCTTCATCAATGGAGAGAATGCCCAATGGTCTTTCAATTGGGATCTTGGCATCTCTCGGCAAGTCCTTGGCTTTTTCATGGTGGATTATTTTGGGAATGCCTGGTGCATGAACAGCCCACCTGAAACATGAGACGAGACTTTCCTTAAAGACGCGTGAAATTGATCAGTAAATCAGAGATGAATCAATTTGTTGTTTGTACCTAGCCGAGACGCAGAGTAAATCTCTGATGCACTGTAGAAAACGTAGCAAATATAATATGGAACAGCACAGCACAGGAATGGGCCCTTCGGCCCACGATGTCCATGCTGAACATGATACCAAGTTAAACTGATCTCATCTGTTTGTACAGTATCCATATCCCTCTATTCCCTGGACTTCTATGTGCCTAAAAGCCTCTTAAACGCCACAATTGTACGTCTTTACCCCTGGCAATGCGTTCCAGGCCCCCCCCCCCCCCAGCACAGGCCCCCCCCTCCCCCAGCACAGGCCCCCCCTCCCCCAGCACAGGCCCCCCCTCCCCCAGCACAGGCCCCCCCTCCCCCAGCACAGGCCCCCCCTCCCCCAGCACAGGCCCCCCCTCCCCAGCACAGGCCCCCCTCCCCCAGCACAGGCCCCCCCTCCCCCAGCACAGCCCCCCTCCCCCAGCACAGCCCCCCCTCCCCCAGCACAGGCCCCCCCTCCCCCAGCACAGGCCCCCCTCCCCCAGCACAGGCCCCCCCTCCCCCAGCACAGCCCCCCCTCCCCCAGCACAGGCCCCCCCTCCCCCAGCACAGGCCCCCCCTCCCCCAGCACAGGCCCCCCCTCCCCCAGCACAGCCCCCCCTCCCCCAGCACAGCCCCCCCTCCCCCAGCACAGCCCCCCCTCCCCAGCACCGACCCCCCCCAGCACAGACCCCCCCCAGCACAGACCCCCCTCCCCAGCACCAACCCCCCCCTCCACAGCACCAACCCCCCCTCCCCCAGCACAGACCCCCCCCCTCCCCAGCACAGGCCCCCCCCTCCCCCAGCACAGGCCCCCCAGCACAGGCCCCCCTTCCCCAGCACCGACCCCCTCCCCCAGCACAGACCCCCCTCCCCCAGCACCGACCCCCCCCTCCCCCAGCACCGACCCCCCCCTCCCCAGCACCGACCCCCCCCTCCCCAGCACCGACCCCCCCCTCCCCCAGCACCGACCCCCCCTCCCCCAGCACCGACCCCCCCCTCCCCCAGCACCGACCCCCCTCCCCCAGCACCGACCCCCCCCTCCCCCAGCACCGACCCCCCCCCTCCCCAGCACCGACCCCCCCCTCCCCCAGCACCGACCCCCCCCTCCCCCAGCACCGACCCCCCCCTCCCCCAGCACCGACCCCCCCCTCCCCCAGCACAGACCCCCCTCCCCCAGCACCGACCCCCCCCTCCCCCAGCACCGACCCCCCCCCTCCCCCAGCACCGACCCCCCCCTCCCCCAGCACCGACCCCCCCCTCCCCCCAGCACCGACCCCCCCCTCCCCAGCACCGACCCCCCCCCTCCCCCAGCACCGACCCCCCCCTCCCCCCAGCACCGACCCCCCCCTCCCCCAGCACCGACCCCCCCCTCCCCCAGCACCGACCCCCCCCTCCCCCAGCACAGGCCCCCCCTCCCCCAGCACAGGCCCCCCTCCCCCAGCACAGGCCCCCCTCCCCAGCACAGGCCCCCCTCCCTCAGCACAGGCCCCCCTCCCCCAGCACAGGCCCCCCTCCCCCAGCACAGGCCCCCCCCTCCCCCAGCAGTTGAGTCTCCTCCGCCATTTGATCATGTCTGATCTGTATTTCCCTCTCAGCCCCATTCTCCTGCCTTCTCCCCAGAATCATAGACACCCCGTACTAATCAAGAACCTGTCAATCTCCGCTTTAAAAATACCCAATGACTTGGCCTCCATCGCCGTCTGTGGCAATGAATTCCACAGATTCACCACCCTCTGGCTAAAGGAATTCTTCCTCCTAGTCTCCATTTTGAGGCTGTGCCCTCCTGTCCTAGATGATCCCACGAGTGAAGACATCCTCTCCACAGCCACTCTATCAAGGCTTTCCGTCATTCGGCACGACATCTACTCACTGATATTCCTCTTGCCTCTTCTGCATTTTGTCCACCCAGTATTGTTCCAAGATGGGAGAGTTGTACTCGTGTCTTTTCCGGGCTGGAGAACAAGGACAAACACCGAAAGTCATTCTCTTTCCAAGAGCACTAGCTTTACAAAACCTTTCCCTATCTCTGAGAGATTTTAGCAGTGGTAGAGTAGCTGCCTCACAGCGAATGCAGCGCCGGAGACCCAGTTTCGATCCCGACTACGGGTGCTGTCTTTACGGCGTTTGCAAGTTCTCCCCGTGATCTATGTGGGTTTTCTCCGAGATCTTCGGTTTCCTCCCACACTCCAAAGACGTACAGGTTTGTAGGTTAATTGGGCTTGGTAAATGTAAAACTTGACCCTAGCAGGTGTAGGATATAGCAATGTTACAACATTTTGAGATTTTAAAAATCAAGTCTGCAATTTATCCCATCAGATAAAGCATAAAAAGAAGTTTAATTTGACACCTAATTTACTTTCATATCTTCAGTATTAAGAAAGTTATGGCCATTTTCATACTCGGAAATGAGCATCTTGTTTCCCATTGCCTTTCAATTGACTTAACTCAAAAGCTGTGATCTGGAAAAGTTAAATGTCCATAACATTCTTAAAAATTAAGAGAACTCAATGAAATGTTCAGTTATTATAGATTGAAGCATTCTGAAACAAATATTAAACAATCTTACTTGGACGACCTGAAATTAAAGCATATAATTAGTTAGTTATCTAATTGTAGCTAATTACAAAATTCAATGAGTAGATCTAAACATCTATCAATTTCTTAAGAAAAGATAAACTTTTTTAAAATTGCCTAAGTGTCCAAATAACATTCACACAATAATCCACAATATAACATAATTTTTAAATCTAATTTTCATGAATTTCTGGCCAAATGGAAGGAATTTAGTGTTTTATGCCTGTAAATTAATGGCCATTTAAATCAACTAGCGAGTGGGTTTTAGCGGAATGCGGTGGATTGGAACGTTGCGGTTAGCAGTGAAGTCGGGGGGAAAATACTGGGGGTTCATACATTTTTTGGGGAACCCATTTCGCAACATAAAAATATTATTAATGCCTCCCGAAAAACCAACTTTTAATATAAAAATAAACTATTTACCTTTTTTTCTTCCCTACGCAAAATGCTTCCGGTTGTCTGCGGTCACGGCTTTTGAAGGTGATTTTAAATTACTCTAGTTAATAAATAATCTAGAGTAATTTAAAAATACCTTCATTGATGAAATGTCGGAGCGATTTTTCTTCAGCAACCAAATCGCCCGACATTCATCGATTATCCAGGCCTGTGGAAAAACGGCACTTTAAGCCCGCCCCCCTCTGCAAGGCGCGAAAGTCGCGCACACGGGGAGCGGCAGAAGTGCAGCGTCGCTAAAGGTAAGTTTTGTAACATACCTATAGGATAGTGTTAGTGTACGGGGATCGCTGGATGAGGCGAGGCGAGGTGAATGATCAGCTGAGATCTGATTTACTGGCCAATGTCTTGACTCAATTCCTTCTGCAAGAGTCACACAGCATGGAAACAGGCCCTTCAACCCGATTTGTCTGTGCCGACCAACATAGGAGCATGCCTCATGAATTTGATTGAGATTTTTTGAAGAAATCACAAGGACTTTATTCCTTGGAGTGCAGAAGGATGCGGGGTGATCTTAGCCAGGTGTATAAGATCATGAGGAAAACAGAGAGAGTGAATGCAGTCTTTTACCCAAGAATAGGGGATGCCAGAGGACGTAGGTTTAAAGTGAAGGGAGAATGATTTAATAGGAGCTTGAGGGGTAACATGTTTTACACAGAGGGTGCTGGGTGTATGCAACAAGTAGTTGAGGCAGGGACTATCAAAACGTTTAAAGGACAATTGGGCAGGTACATGGATAGGTTTAAAAGGATATGGGCCAAACACAGACAGGTGGATCTAGTGCACATGGGGCATGTAGGGACGGGAGAGGAGTTACGGAGGGAGGGAGTGACTGAAGGTCGGGGAAAGGAGAGGAGGGAGAGATGTGGGAGGGGAGGAGGAGAGGGGAAAGAAGAGGGAGAGTGAAAAGGAGGGGGAGTGCTGGGAGATGAGTGAGGGGAAATGAGCCGCACCTGCGCAGTTGGGGGCTATGGGTGAGTGGTGGAATATAGCGTTGGGTGAGTGGTGGAATATTGCATTGGAGGAACGGGTGAGTGGTGGAATATTGCGTTGGGGGTGCAGACCCAAAAGGTCTGCACTTAGTAATAAACTAAACAAGAAACAGGACTGTGGAGACTGAAAGACAATCGACCAATTCACAGAGGAAGGAAGAGCAGTCACAGGAATGGAAGTCAGCAAACTAAACGAGACTAGAGTAGACCAGCCTCTGTCGTGACAAAATCTTTATCAGGATATGTTAAGTCATCATAACCAGCTCCTTCAATGATCTCCATCGGGGTGGAATCAGTGATCCAACTGTAGCAGGGGAAGTAGTAGGTCAGTCTGTTTGTGGTTTCCACGCTCACAAAACCGCAGAACCAGTCGTCGTCACCCAGCAGAAACGTCTCCTTGAAGAGTTTCACCAGCAGGAGGTCCCCGAGCTCAGACTCAGTCTTCAGGTGCATTTGGTAGTTCTGTGCCACAAATGGAAAAAAACCATCGCAAAGCGGAGCCATAAATACCCCACCCCCTCACCCCTCATCCCACCCAATTTCCCCACCCACACTCACCGACCTCAACCACACCTTCCCATCCCCACACACACCGCCAAACACCATCCCACCCTCACCCCCCCCCCATTCCCACCCCAAAACCCCACACACTCTTATCCCAGCCCGACATCCCCACTGTCAACCCCAGCCTCACTCAGACACCCCAATCCCCAACCATCTCATCCACACCTTCCCATTCCCACCCTCACCCCCCGATTACCCCCCTCCGTCACCCTCACACACCCCACTCACATCTCCATCCCCACCCTCACTCGCCCTGCACCCCCAACCTCACACCCTGCACCCCCACCCTCACACCCCCACCTCACTCACCCTGTACCCCCACTCACCCTGCACCCCACCCTCACTCACCCTGCACCCCACCCTCACACCCCACACTCGCACCCCCATCCCCATCTCCACCCTCGCAGATACAGATAGATACAGTTTATTTGTCACGTGTGCCAATTGGCACAGTGAAATGAAGTCACCATACAGCCATACAGGAAAAAAACCTCCATCACCCTCTCACCCTGCACCCCCACCCTCACTCACCCCCCCCCCATCCCCACCTCCACCCTCACTTACCCCCATCCCCACCTCCACCCTCACACCCCCATCCCCACCTCCACCCTCACTCACCCTACACCGCCATCCCCACCCCCACTCACCCCCATCCCCACCCACCCCCACCCTCACTCACCCCCATCCCCACCTCCACCCTCACTCACCCCATCCCCATCCCCACCCTCACTCACCCCCATCCCCACCCTCACTCACCCCACAGCCCCACCCTCACACCCCCATCCCCACCTCCACCCTCACTCACCCTACACCGCCATCCCCACCCCCACTCACCCCCATCCCCACCCTCACTCACCCCCATCCCCATCCCCACTCACCCCCATCCCCACCCTCACTCACCCCCATCCCCACCCCCACCTCCACCCTCACTCACCCTACACCCCCACCCTCACACCCCCATCGCCACTCACTCCCATCCCCACCCCCACCCTCACTGAGAGACATTTAGCCTACGTCAGAATTCCAAAAATGAGGAGAAATGACGAGATCTGAAGTGACAACAACAGCCAAAGTGCTTGGCGAACATTGGCCGTTTGCTCACTGCATTTCATCAACTAAGGCGTTATTTGTGTGTTTTCTTGATTCCTTTGGCATCTAAAAAGTTTCAGAAGTGGTAAATCTGGCTGTAAATGTTTTAAATCACTCATGTTTCTCAAGTGGGTTTTTACATACAAAACGAAAACGCCTCTGAAACAAAATTTACAGCCAGATTTATCACTTCTGAGACTTTGTAGATAGCAAAGGAATCAAGAAAAACCACAAATAATGCCTTACTGTTGATGAAATGCAGTGAGCAAACACACTAATTCCCAATATTTTCAATTCAGATATCTGCACGGCCAATGTTTGCCAAGCACTTTAGCTGTTGTTGTCCCTTCAGCTCTCGCTTCTCTTTACCTTCATTTCACTTCACTTTTGGAATTCTGAAGTTGGGTACGTGTCTCTCACGCTTACCCCGACTTCCACAATTGTTTATACGCATTTCTTGCATTAATAACATATACCGGAAGTTACGGATGTCCTCCAGATGGATTGAGCGGCTCTGTGCGTCAAGCCCTATGACCCAGTGACCTTACGTGCAACTCCCCTATACTTCTATCAACTGTCCCCGTAACCTACAACGTTCCTGAGAAAACAATCCATTTCCCCACCCTCTCCCCGTAGCTGAAACCTCGAATCCAAGCATCATTCTGGTAAACCTCGTCTGTACCCTCTCCAAATCACTCCCCAATCTGCCTGTAATGGTGAGACCAGAACTGCACGCAATACTACAAATAATGAGGTACTCACCCTCCCTTGGGTAAGCCGTAACAAGTTGCCGATGCAAACCTTCTCGGAGCTGCCAAGTGACCCCACTAACATCACGGATATTTTATCCTTTGTTCCAGCGAAGAACACATTGCCAGTGCCGATAGTGATCTGGTACAAGACCTTCATGTTTGACTCATTTAAGATGCTGCCGTCTGCGTGTTTAGCGTTCTCTCCACACACTGTATTTACGAGGGATTTTGTCGGGTGGCGAACTGTTTGTCTAATTGGGTTTACCTTGGCAGAGGCTGGAGATGTAACGGCAAATTCCAAGGAAGCTGCCGCAGGAGGTGTATCTTTGTAAGTTGCCAGGCAAGATCTAACCCAACCTAACCTTACACAATACACAATGGGTGTGGGTGACAGGGAATTGAGTATTTATAGCTTTACTCCTAGCTAATCAAAGGCAAGTGCAGATCAGATTATGGAGCAAACCATGAGTGTCAGGGTAGAGATAGTCTCCACAGCCCCTCCTCAATGAATGCAGCTGTGCCCAATGTCTTCCTGTCCTCTGATGGGGAGGTTTAGGTTAGACATAAACATGGTTGAGAGACTCAGCGGGTGAGGCAACATCTATTGCGAGAAGAAATAGGCAAGGTTTTGGGTCGAGACCCTTCTTCAGACTGATGTGTTGGGGGGGAAGAAAGGGAGTAGGAGGAGGCAGTAGGACTGTGGGGGAGGGGAAGGAGGAAGAAAGAAAGGGCTATCTAAAATTGGAGGTCAATGTTCATACCGCTGGGGTGTAAACTACCCAAGCAAAATATGAGGTGCTGTTCCTCCAATTTGCGCTGGGCCTTACTCTGGCAATGGAGGAGGCCCTGGACAGAAAGGTCAGATTGGGAATGGGAGGGGGAGTTGAAGTGACATCCACTAGGGGCGCCGCATTGATGGCAGCCTCTGCCTACAGTCTGTCAGTTTTTCTATCTTTTTTATATTTTTACTGTTTTAAAAGTATGTTTTGGAGGTTCCTTTAGTTTTTCTATGTGGGGGAGGGGGGTAGGGTAAGGGGGGAACTGTTTCCCAGTCACTTCCTGGCGAAGATGCGACTATTCTCCGAATCGGTCCTCGCCCCCCTCCTCGCGGCTTACCAAAGGATTGGCGCTGCCTTTACTGCCGGGGACCGCACAAAAGCTTCAGCAGCGGTGCAGCACTGGATGCTGAGTTGGAGCAGGTTGTTTATGAGCAAAGAGAAATGCAGAATGTCGGACCATTTTAAAAGTTTGATAGAGAGAGTTCAAGGCATGTTTCTGTTAGATTGAAGGGTAAGACCGGTGGGGGTATGAGATTGTGCATGACAAGAGAAATTGAGGCTCTGGAAAACAAGGGGCGTGGGGCTCCTCGATGGACAGGACATGATAAGGTTGTTTCCAAAGGTTGTTTCTTGATTAGGAAGGGCGTCAAAGGTTATGGGGCAAAGGTAGGAGAATGGGATTGAGAGGGAAGGAGGCCTAATTCTGCTTCCATGTCTTCTGGTGCAGACAGCTGGAGATGTTCAGGGAATTGCGGAGCATATTGAAGGAATAAGGAGGGCAGAGTGTGGGGATGGGGTCTCCCGGCAGTAAAATGACAAAAAACCAATTACATTTACATGCGTATGTGTGGCTGTACATGATTCATACCCTCAATTCCATGGATATCCATGAGCCTATCCAAAAGCCACTGAGAGCAGAGAGATCTAGGAGTACTTCTACATAGTCAAGTACAATGTCAATCATGTGGGATTGCCTGCCACAGATAAAGGCAGTAGAGGCCAATTCACTGGATGTGTTCGAGAGATTTAGCTCTTGGGCCTAACGGAATCAATGGATACGGGGAGAAAGCAGGAACGAGGTACTGATTGATTGTGGATGATTGGCCATGATCATATGAATGGTGGTGCTGGCTCGGAGGGCCGAATGGCCGCCTCCTGCACCTATTTTCTATGTTTCTATCCATTGCAGAACATGAGGCGCTGCTCCTGCAGTTTCCATGTGGCCTCACCCTGCCAACTGACTGAGGCGGCCCAGGAATGAATGGTTGGTGTGGGATAGGGAGTGAAACCAATATTATAGATGGATGACTTCCAACAACAATACCCGGTTCTAATACAGGTAGAGAAAGCGAATTGTCATCAGCTGTCGACTTACTAGAAGGCCGGGCTGAACACGACGTCCTGTCCCTCACGATGACACAACATGCTGGAGTAACTCAGCGGGGTCAGGCAGCATCTCTGGAGAGAAGGAATGGGCGACGATTCGGGTCGAGACCTTTCTTCAGACATTCTACATCTGAGGAACGGTCCCGACCCAAAACATCACCCATTCCTTCTCTCCAGAGACGCTGCCTGGCCCCGCTGAGTTACTCCAGCATCTGCAGTCCCCAGTCCCTACACAGAGGCGACAGTGAGCACGAAACCAACGAGTGCGCTTCCCTTGGTCTCGTCACCAACCAACGTCCGCAAAATGGCGGCGGCCCTGGACGGTTGGCTTGGCGCCTTCCTCTCTGATGGACAGCTCCACCGACCAATCGGATCGACGCGCTGTCCTTCTGGTCACGGGGTCACGCACCAATCAGAGACACGATGCGGAGAGGGGGCGGGTCCGTCTGCATTGCTGACCAATGGGAGAGAAGCGGGGGCGGGACATCGGCTCTGCGCGCCTTTTTTCCTGCCACGTGGGAGCGGCCGCCACTCCGCCGCCGCCGCCATTTTGTAAGGCGACGAGTCGGGGAGTCATCGAGTCACACAGCCAGCGTGGAAAAAAACAGGCCGCTCGGCCCAACTTGCCAATACTGGCCACCATGTCCCAGACACACTATCGAATTTAAGGGTGGCAAAATAAGGAGCGATATGACAAGACGTAAGAATCTAGATAAGACTAAACCAGGGCTGCCAACTCTCACGCATTGACCATGAGAATCACGCATTTGAGGAATTTCCCACGCTCTCATGGTGATGACACAAGTTCTCACGCTCAAAAAAATGTTTTTTAAATGGTTTTTAAACAATATGAATAAATATATAAAGTCACACTCCTCCACACTCACCAATGAGAATAGTTTTTTGTCGGCGGGTTCCCCGTAAAGAAGGAGCAATTTAATTGGCGTAAGCCCATCGCACACTATTTAAAATGGCAATGTAGACAACAATGCTGGAGAAACTCAGCGGGTGAGGCAGCATCTATGTCTGAGTTTGACCCTTCATCACACTCAAGCATTTCCCCAGCATTTGTGTCTACCGCTCTATAGATGCTGCCTCACCCGCATTCACATTCCCGTGCAGATGGTGTGAGAGGTGAGACACGATGGTGGGTGCACCGCTCACACCTCCCACCCTCACCTCCGGCGGCTCTGTGTCTGGCGGCCGCTCTGTCCACACCGCATGGAGTTTTAACCCCGGCCCGGAGCCAGGAGCGGACCGTGTGAGTGGGGGCATCGGTGCCGTCTCCGGACCCACAGGGATGAATCTCGGGATATAGCTCCGCTCCGATGCCCAACCCCCGCGTCTCTGTCCCTCACCTCCCTCAGACTCCCGGATCACTGACCCTCACCTCCCCTGGACCCCCGGGTCACCGACCCTCACCTCCCCTGGACCCCAGCTGGGCACAGAGCACCTGGGCTGGCCCGCATTCCAGGGCAGGGGGGGAGAGGGAAATGCTCCCTGGACATCACCAAGTCTCCGCTCACTCCAGGTGTTGTCACCGCTTCACTGACACACACAACCTAACTTACACACACACAAGGTATAAAGGGATATGGGCCAAATGCAGATAAATGGGACTAGTTTACATGGGGCATCTTGATCTGCATGGACAAGTTGGAATGAAGGGCCTGTTTCCATGCTGTAAGACTGACACACTGTAGAAAGGGTGCAATTGCTCTGGAGATGATCCAGGGACGATTTATGACCATGTTGGCGGGGATGGAATTTTTTTTAAGAAAGATTTGATAACTGGGATTGTATTCTCTGTAGCAACAGAGGTGAAGAAAAGACTTGAGGTGAATAATATTATGAGAATAGGACCTGTTTAGCTTAACAAAGAGTGTACGAAGGAACTGCAGTTGGTGGTTTAAACTGAAGATAGACACTAAAAGCTGGAATAACTCCGCAGGACATGCGGCATCTCTGGAGAGGAAGAATAGGTGATGAATAGGTCGAGACCTTCAGACTGAAGAGGTTGAAAACCAGCCATAAAACACAATGACTGGAGATGTGTGTTATTCAACTAAGGGCAGAAATTATAATCATGTGTTCATCTTTATTGACATGACACCATAATAAATATATTACAGAAAAAAACATTTAATGGGTGGCATGGTGGCGCAGCGGTAGAGTTGCTGTCTTGCAGCACCACAGACCCAGATTTGATCCTGACTATGGGTGCTGTCTGTACAGTATTTGTACATTCACCTTATGACCACATGATTTTCTCAGGATATTCCGGTTTCCCCCACATCCGAAAGAAGTGCAGGTTTGTAGGTTAATTGGCTTCTGTAAATTGTCCGTAGCGTATAGGATACAACTGGTGTATGATAGATTGCTGGTCAGTGTGGACGTCGTGGGCCGAAGGACCTGTTTCCATATATATGTTTTCCATATATATCTTAATTTCATGGAACCATATACGGTTGAATATATGGCATTATTTTCGTCTTGTTTCTATAGTCAAAGGGTAAGATTGATTGATTTATTTGTGCAGAACAGTGATGGAAGTCCAACTCCTCTTGCCTTGTTTCTAGGTTTTTGTTTCTCTTTATATATGCATAACAGCATGAATTATAATCTGATTTCCATACATGAATATATTAACGTCATTCATGTGCTGCATCAAAGCCTGGCTCTACTGTGGATTGTAGTTAGGAATGTAATTTAGCCTAACCTTATTCATACCTAATCCAATTTAAAGCATAAATGTTGCATTCAAGTGTAAGTTAAAAGGTACTTCCGGTGGCGCCATGAATTAACAAAAGCGCAGCATCGAGCTCTGCTCCCGCTAAATCTTGAAAAAAAACGGTTTGGAGGCCGGGACAGATCTAAAAATACTCACCGGAGCTGTTTGATGTCACAAAAAACGGAGATTACCGGCAGTTTTAAATGAAAAGAGAGAAACCTCACCAGAAGCTTGCAAAAGCTGCTGCAAGACCTGCTACAAGACTACATGAAAAAACTTGGTAAGACTCCTCAAACCCCTCAAACATCAGCTGGAAGCTCAGAAGAAGAAGCTGACTCTCAAAGTCCTTCTACAGAAATGACTTCAAAGGATGAACAGATGGAACATCTGGAAAAGTCTGTAACAGCTTCAGTTACTGAAAACATTTCTAAAGTGACACGAGAGGGGAACGCTGCACTGGACAAAAGTATCTCTGAAAAAATTAAACACGGTAATGAGAAGTTGATGGGGAAAATTGCTAACTTAGTAGGCAAAGTAGACCAATTCGTAAAGATTTGGTCTCCTCTTTATTGACTTTTTACAAGCATATGGTGCAACATAACATAACCTTAGAAATTAAATGGTTGAGAACCGGGTGACGGATGGGTAAAGATACGAAATAGGTATATCTCTCCTCATTTCTCATTTCTTTCAATCTTCTTTGATTTTTATCTCTGCTCTCTGTCTCTTTCGCTATCTGTTTCTACTCGCTTGTCTATCTATTTTGACACCCTTTATTTCCCTTTTTCTTTCACTGTTCTTTTATTATTAAATTAAAAATAAGAAGTTGTACAAGAATGGTAATGTGTGTGTATGTATTAGGCACTTAGGTACCACACTACTGTACTTCTAGCCAAAATAAATAAATAATAAAGTGTAAGTTAAAAGATTTGCAACAGTATGCACCAGATTGCACAATTTCAAGCTGCAAAATGCAAAAGCTCCCTACCAAAAACACCACCCCTCCCACACCTTGCATGGATACTTTCAAGAGAGAGCTAGAGAGGACTCTTAAAGATAGTGGGGTCAGGGGATATGGGGATAAGGCAGGAACGGGGTACTGATTGGGGATCAGCCATGATCACGTTGAATGGTGGTGCTGGTTCGAAAGGCCAGATGGCCTACTCCTGCACCTATTGTCTATTGACCTTACTCCAATTCCATGCCAATGAGTAAACTAAAGGCAGAGCCCGCCAGCCTATCACCCTATGCCTGGTCTACCACCTTCACGACTGATCTATTTTTATTCCTATCTTCTCCCCATAGCCCATGACATCCTCATTAATCAAGAATCTGTCGATTTAGTTCTTGCCACAAATGCTTTCAGATTAGGCACTCAACCTATTTGAATGTGACTGTTTTTAAAACATCATGCTCCAGTAGAACAGACACTTTAAATGACATTACAGGAATGACTTTAAATGACATTTCCTACATTTCGCATAGCACGGGGAACAGGCTGAATTATCTTCCACTCAGCGGCTTTGGAAAGCATCTTGTCCGGAAATATTACAATCTGGTTTGGGAATTGCTCTGCCCAGGACAGGAAGGCTCTGCAGAGAGTAGTGTGTTCGGCTGAACGCACTATGGGAACTTCTCTCGCCCCTCTGCAGGAACTATACATCAGGAGGTGCAACCCCAGAGCCAATAAGATAATGGGAGACCCCTTCCACCCCTGCAGCGGACTGTTCCAGCTGCTGCGGTCAAGCAAACGCCTCCGTTGCCATGCTGTGAGAACGGAGAGGTTGAGAAGGGGTTTCTTCCCAGAGGCCATTCGGACTGTAAACTCCTATCTCACCAGAGACTAACTTTACTAACTTTACTGTACCACAATACCACCCACAATATTTAATATGAAAAAGAGCATGTGATTCTGTTTGTAGTTTGTTGGTTGTTTGTTTGTTTGTTTTTTGCACAATGTCCACAGGCACGGCCACTTCTCATTTAACTGGAAATCCCGTATGTGTGTGTGACGAATAAACTTGACTTGACTTGAACTGCAACTAAATCTCTCGGAAGTTTCCGTTCACAAGTAACTGAAGCACCGAACAAGCCAACCAGAGAAAGATGCCACATTTATCAGGCCGGGGACAATGCTCGTTAAGACTTTCAAGCAAAAGAACTGCCTCCAACCACACTGGGAAGGATCCACACCTCAGTGAAGCTACAAGGAATTGTGACATGGATTCACACCTCCCATTGCAAGCGTGCACCAGTCACAGACCATTCGTTGAACTCTCTTTGATGCAGGTAACTATTAAATCTCCCACCCCCTCCTTATTTAAACCCATGTCCTCTGGTTCTTAATTCCCTACCTCAGGGCAAAAGAATTTGTACATTCACCCGATCTATTCCTCTTTTGATTTTGTTCACCACTATAAGATCAGGTCAGAAACAGGTGAGTTGATCATGGGGAACAAGGATATGGCGGACCAATTGAATAACTACTTTGGTTCCGTCTTCACTAAGGAAGACATAAATAATCTGCCGGAAATAGCAGGGGACCGCTGGTCAAAGGAGTACTTGAGTGAAATCCAGGTTAGTCGGGAAGTGGTGTTGGGTAAATTGAATGGATTAAAGGCCGATAAATCCCCAGGGCCAGATAGGCTGCATCCCAGAGTACTTAAGGAAGTAGCTCCGGAAATAGTGGATGCATTAATGATAATCTTTCAGAACTCTTTAGATTCTGGAGTAGTTCCTGAGGATTGGCGGGTAGCAAACGTAACCCCTCTTTTTAAGAAGGGGGGAAGAGAGAAAACGGGGAATTACAGACCAGTTAGTCTAACATCGATAGTGGGTAAACAGCTAGAGTCAGTTATTAAAGATGGGATAGCAGCACATTTGGAAAGTGGTGAAATCATTGGACAAAGTCAGCATGGATTTACGAAAGGTAAATCATGTCTGACGAATCTTGTGGAATTTTTCGAGGATGTAACTAGTAGCGTGGATGGGGGAGAACCAGTGGATGTGGTGTATCTGGACTTCCAGAAGGCTTTCAACAAGGTCCCACATAAGCGATTAGTATATAAACTTAAAGCATGTGGCATTGGGGGTTCAGTATTGATGTGGATAGAGAACTGGCTGGCAAACAGGAAGCAAAGAGTAGGAGTAAACGGGTCATTTTCACAATGGCAGGCAGTGACTAGTGGGGTACTGCAAGGCTCAGTGCTGGGACGCCAGCTATTTACAATATACATAAATGATCTGGATGAGGGAATTGAAGGCAATATCTCCAAGTTTGCGGATGACACTAAGCTGGGGGGCAGTGTTAGCTGTGAGGAGGATGCTAGGAGAATGCAAGGTGACTTGGATAGGCTGGGTGAGTGGGCAAATGTTTGGCAGATGCAGTATAATGTGGATAAATGTGAGGTTATCCACTTTGGTGGCAAAAATAGGAAAACCGACTACTATCTAAATGGTGGCCGATTAGGAAAAGGGGAGATGCAGCGCGACCTGGGTGTCATGGCACACCAGTCATTGAAAGTAGGCATGCAGGTACAGCAGGCAGTGAAGAAAGCCAATGGTATGTTAGCTTTCGTAGCAAAAGGATTTGAGTATAGGAGCAGGGAGGTTCTACTTCAGTTGTATAGGGTCTTGGTGAGGCCACACCTGGAGTATTGCGTACAGTTCTGGTCTCCAAATCTGAGGAAGGACATTATTGCCATAGAGGGAGTGCAGCGAAGGTTCACCAGACTGATTCCTGGGATGTCAGGACTGTCTTATGAACAAAGACTGCATAGACTCGGTTTATACTCTAGAATTTAGGAGATTGAGAGGGGATCTTATAGAAACTTACAAGATTCTTAAGGGGTTGGACAGGCTAGATGCAGGAAGATTGTTCCCGATGTTGGGGAGGTCCAGGACAAGGGGTCACAGCTTAAGGATAAGGGGGAAATCCTTTAGGACCGAGATGAGAAGGAATTTTTTCACACAGAGAGTGGTGGGTCTCTGGAACTCTCTGCCACAGAGGGTAGTTGAGGCCAGTTAATTGGCTATATTTAAGAGGGAGTTAGATGTGGCCCTTGTGGCTAAGGGGATCAGAGGGTATGGAGAGAAGGCAGGTACGGGAAACTGAGTTGGATGATCAGCCATGATCATATTGAATGGCGGTGCAGGCTCGAAGGGCCGAATGGCCTACTCCTGCACCTAATTTCTATGTTTCTATGTTTCTATCACCCCTCATCTTCCTGCGCTCTAAGGAATCAAGTCCTAGCCTGCTCAACCTCTCCCTATAGCTTAGGCCAGGGGTCGGCAACATACGGCCCCCGGGCCAAATGCGGCCTGTAAGCCAACATAATCCGGCCAGCAGGCGGATTTTTTGTCCCGTCATCATGCGGCCTCCCGAGCGCGGAGCTCTGGCTGTACCGCATCCTGCGCAAAGCTGCCGGCATGGCCGTGCACCTTCTGTGAACACGTCTAAGAAAGAACTGCAGATGCTGGAAAAATGGAAGGTAGACAAAAATGCTGGAGAAACTCAGTGGGTGGGAAGTGCAAGGATTGCACGATGCTGCCTTGCCCGCTGAGTTTCTCCAGCATTTTTGTCTACCTTCTATGAACACGTGAGTTGATGCCTGCCATCTGGGCCGGGATTCATGTGTACACATGATAGATGTGGCCCGCCATCCGCTCACAGACATGCGTCCCGGCCCCTATACAGAACAAGGTTTTGCTACCAATGTTAGATTCTATTCATTTGTCCTGCTCCGTCCATCGGTTGATTGCTTTTACCACATTAATCGCCAGAAGATCTATTTTATTTAAATAGAAAGACTCCAACCCTCCGACCACACTCCAGTGATTAAACAATATCATGTTTAAATTTAGAAAAAATTAGGAATGACATTGTTGAACCCTTGGTTAAATTTGATAAAACTTGGGGAAAATGTATTGAACACTTTCATACAACATACATTGTTCCCTCTTTAACTGTTATAAAAACTATTTTACTTTCATAGGGTGGAACGGACTTGATGACAAACAGACTTAAATTGTTGAAATTCTTAGTTCAGATTCTGTTTTGCCTTTTTGTTTTTTAATTTTGTGTTTTTGTCTACATTTATAAGTTTTAAGAAGGAGGGTGGGTGTCAGGGTGGGGGATGTTGGGGTGAGGGTGGGTGTCAGGGTGGGGGATGTTGGGGTGAGGGTGGGTGTCAGGGTGGGGGGGTGTGTGTCAGAGTGAGGGTGGGTGTCAGGGTGAAGGAGGGTGGGTGAGCGGGGTGGGGGGGGGCTTGGCAGAGGTTGTGAGGGGTCGTGTTACAGAGCGAGGGACAGGATCAGCAAAGCGTTGAGAAACGGGGGGGGGGGAAATGGGGCAGGGGCAGGAACTAGGAGGGAGGGGGTCGATGAGTCCAGGACCCCCGGGTGGGGGGGGGGGGGATATCAGCGTGGACGCGGTGCCTTTAAGGCGGCCCCTCCCCGGCCGCTCCGGACGTCAGCGAGGGAATGGCGACCGGCTGGTGACCGCCGGCGCCGGGCAGCGCGGAGCCGCGATCCTTCCTCCCTCCCTCCCTCCCTAGGGCCCGGGACCACCTCGCACCTCGGGCCCGGGCCCCGCAACACTTGGGGGGGGGCTCACCCTCGGGCCCTGCCGCCGCCCGGGGAAGTTTCCCCAAACTTTGGGAAAGTTTGGATCCACTTTGGGAAAGTTTGGATCCACTTTGGGAAAGTTACTGCAAGGTTTGTGCTGCCACTGGGAGAGTCCGGAAGGTGAGCCCAGCCCAGCCCAGCCCGGCCCGGCCCGGCACCAGGGAACCGGAATGCAGGAAGGTCACAGGAGCCGGTGACGGAGCTGGTGAGGGGGGGGGGGGGGGGGGAGTGAGAGGGGCGTGAGGGGGGTCAGTCTTGCAAAGCAGGGCTTACGACCCGGGTACAGTACCGGTGGGGACGGGTCAAAGAGTGATACAGCGTGTGGTAAGCGACAAAGTGTTGCATCTCCTAGGATTCAAGGGGCAGGGAGGGACTTGGTGTAGAAGGAGGAGGGAACCAGAGACTTCTGCAATTTCCTCTCTAGTTCCCCAGTGTCCGCGGATATATCTGACCAGGTCTGCGAGATTTGTATATCTTCATACATGCCATGATCAGCACCTCTGCAACGGTAATACTGCCTGCTCTCGGGATACTTCCAGTGACTGCCCAGATCCTCCATCCTCCTGTCTTCACTGTAAAAACAGAGGAGAAAATGTCATTGAGGAGTCACAGATTAATACAGTGGGGAAACAGGCCCTTCAGCACAACTTGTCCACACCGGCCAACATGTCCCAGCTACACTAGTACCACCTGCCTGCGCTTGGTCCATATCCCTCCAAACCTGTCCTTTCCATGTACTTGTCTAACTGTTTCTGAAACTATGGGATAGTCCCAGGCTCAAGTTCCTCCTCCGGCAGCTTGTTCCATACACCCACCACCCTTTGTGTGAAAAAGTTACTCCTCGGATTCCTATTAAATCTTTTCCCCTTCACCTTGAACCTATGTCCTCTGGTCCTCGATTCCCCTACTCTGAGGTAGTTGAGGGTGGGACTATCCCATCCTTTAAGAAACAGTTAGACAGGTACATAGATAAAACAGGTTAGAAGGGTTATGGACCAAGCGCAGGCAAGTAGGACTAGTGTAGCTGGGACATGTTGGCTGTTGTGGGCCAGAGTGTGGGTGTAGTCTCTCTCTCTGTAGCTCAACTCTCTAGCCCTGGTAACATCCTCGTAAATTGTCCCTGAACCCTTTCCAGCTTGACAACATCTTTCCTATAACATGGTGCCCAGGACTGAACACAATATTCTAAATGCAGCCTCACCAACATCTTATTCAACTGCAACATGACCTCCCAACCTCTATAATCAATACTCTGACTGATGAAGGCCAATGAGCCAAAGCCTTTTTGACCACCTTATCTACCTGTGACTCCACTTTCAAGGAACCATGCACCTGAACTCCTAGATCCATCTGCTCTACAACACTACCCAGAGCCCTAACATTCATTGTCTAGGTCCTGCCCATATTAGACTTCCCAAAGTGCGACACCTCACATTTCTCTGCATTAAATTCCATCAACCGTTCCTCAGCCCACCTGCCCAACCGATCCAGATCCTGCTGCAATCTTTCACAACCATCTTCACTATCTGCAAAACCACTAATCATCAGCAAACTTGCTAATCTTGATAATGAATGAATGAATGAATGAATGTGTATTGGCCAAGTATGTACACATACAAGGAATTTGCCCTGATGCGCTGCTCGCAAGTAACAAAACGACATACAGTACAATTAAGAATAAAACATAAAACATTAAAACATTAAGAATAAAACATGTTAATGAAATAAAACACCAAGGAGGCTCCAGACATTTGGTTATTGGTCTTTTGCTGTTCAACACTGGGGCACAGTACAGGTGGCGATGGGGGTCTGTCTAAGACTGGGGTACAGTACTAGTGTGGACGGGTCTGTATAACACTGGGGTACAGTACCGGTGGGGACGGGTCTGTTGCTGTATAACTTAAAAGTCTGTGTTCCCTTGCCCCCCCCCATCCCAGGAGTGTGTGCCGGGACGTTGGTCCACGGAAGGAGAGGATGTCGGGGGCCTGGGTGACGGTGGCCGCCAGGGTGAGGCCCTTCACCGAGCGGGAACTTCGTCTCAACGCTTCCTGCATCGTGCACATGTCCGGTGCTTGCACCAGTGAGTGGCTGCGGGGGGAAGGGGTCACGGTGTTTTAGGGTCACGGTGTGAGAGAGGGGGTCACGGTGTGGGGGAGGGATCACGGTGCGGGGAGGGGGTCAAGGTGTGGGGGAGGAGGTCACGGTGCGGGGAGGGGGTCAAGGTGTGGGGGAGGGGGTCACGGTGCGGGGGAAGGGTCACGGTGTGGGGAGGGGGGTCACGGTGCAGGGGAGGGGTCAAGGTGTGGGGAGGGGGTCAAGGTGTGGCGGGGGGTCACGGTGTGGGGAGGGGTCACGGCGTGGGGAGGGGTCACGGCGTGGGGAGGGGTCACGGTGCGGGGGAGGGGGTCAAGGTGCGGGGAGGGGGCCAAGGTGTGGGGGAGGGGTCACAGTGCGGGGAGGGGGTCAAGGTGTGGGGGAAGGGGTCACGGTGCGGGGGAGGGGTCAAGGCGTGGGGAAGGGGTCACGGTGTTTTAGGGTCACGGTGTGAGGGAGGGGGTCACGGTGCGGGGGAGGGGTCACGGTGCGGGGAGGGGGTCAAGGTGTGGGGGAGGGGGTCACGTTGCGGGGGAAGGGTCACGGTGTGGGGAGGGGGGGTCACGGTGCAGGGGAGGGGTCAAGGTGTGGGGAGGGGGTCAAGGTGTGGCGGGGGGTCACGGTGTGGGGAGGGGTCACGGCGTGGGGAGGGGTCACGACGTGGGGAGGGGTCACGGTGCGGGGGAGGGGGTCAAGGTGCGGGGAGGGGGTCAAGGTGTGGGGGAGAGGTCACAGTGCGGGGAAGGGGTCACGGTGCGGGGGAGGGGTCAAGGCAAGGGGAAGGGGTCACGGCGTGGGGAGGGGTCACGGCGTGGGGAGGGGTCACGGCGTGGGGAGGGGTCACGGCGTGGGGAGGGGTCACGGCGTGGGGAGGGGTCACGGTGCGGGGAGGGGTCATGGTGCGGGGAGGGGTCACGGTGTGGGGGAGGGGTCACGGTGCGGGGAAGGGGGTTGGGGTGAGGGGTCACGATTTGGGGAGGGGTCATGGTGCGGGGTCACGGTTTGGGGAGGGGTCGGGGTGAGGGGTCATGTTGCAGGCTGCGGGGAGGGGGAAAGTTACTGGACTCATGATATGGAGGAGAGGTCTCAGAATATGGAGTGGGATTGCATGCGACACGCTGGGGCAGCAAGCGAGGAGTTGATGGGCTGAAGGGCCTCCTACTATGCCAGGGGAGGGGCCCATCAGTCTGTGCCAGTAACGGGGGGGGGGGTACTACATGTGTTTATGGTGACTCTCTCTCTCTCTCTCTCTCTGTCCATCCCTCCTCCCTCCCTCAATCTCCCTCCCCCCCTCCAATCTCCCCCCTCCCCCACCCACCCCCCCCCCCCCCCCCCAGCTATCACGAACCCCAAACAGACAAAGGAAGCTCCCAAATCCTTCACCTTTGACTACTCCTACTGGTCCCATGGATCGGTGAGAGCAGGGGGTGGGGGAGGGGATTGGGGGACGGGTGGGGAGTGGGCTGGGGGTAGTGCGGATGGGTACGGGGGACGGGAGTAGAGGGATGAGGGGGGTGAGGGAATTCAGTAGAAGGGCAAGTGGGAGGCGATGGAATTGTGGAGGGGAGGGGTACAGAGGGGAGTGTGGAGGGGAGAGGTTGAGTGGACAAGGCCAGAGCGTGTGGGTGGGGCGGGATAGCGAGTTGTGTCCGAACCTCTCTCACCCTGCATCTCCCCCTCTCTCACCCTGTGTGTGTTCCCCCCTCCCCCCCCGTCCCCCCCTCTCACCCTGTGCGTGTTCCCCCCTCCCCCCCCGTCCCCCCTCTCCCACCCTGTGTGTCTCCCCCCCCCCTTCCCGTCCCCATCCCCCCTCACTCTCTCTGTACCCCCACTAGTCGGGATCGCCGGGCTTTGTGTCTCAGCGGCGTGTGTACGAGGAGCTGGGCTGCCAGCTGCTGCTGCACGCTCTGGACGGCTACAACGTCAGTGTGCTGGCGTATGGGCAGAGTGGGGCCGGCAAATCCTACACCATGGTGGGCCGCCAGGGCCCGGGACCCCCAGCAACCGGGCTCGGCACCGAGCCCGACCCTGATCCCGAGCAGGGGCTCGTACCGCAGGTCAGTGCCTCGACCTCCCGACCCCTGGCCCCCAACCCTGAACCTGACCCCCGACCTCGAGCAGGGGCTCGTACCTTACTCAGGTCAGTGCCTCGACCTCCTGACCCTTGGCCCCCAACCCTGAACCTGACCCCCGACCCCGAGCAGAGGCTCGTACCTCACTCAGGTCAGTGCCGCGACCTCCCGGACCCTTGGCCCTGGATCTGGACCCCACCCCCACCCCCACCCCAAGGCCAGAGCCCTGACTGGACCCCTCCAGAATCCCCAAACAATCTCTTTCCCCCCGCTTGCCACCTCCCCACGTCTCCCCCCTCCCCCCCCACTCGCCCCTACCTTCACATCCCAACCACATCCTTCCCCCCCCCCCTCACTAACCCCCCTATTCTTCCACAGCTCTGCGACGATCTCTTCGCCAGGATCAACGAGGGCCGCAGCCCCGACCTGTCGTACTCAGTGGAGGTAACGGAGGGGGCTTGGGTCATAGGGCGAAAGGCAGAGGGAGGGGTCAAGGGGTCGACGCATGGGGAGAGGGTGAGGGGTGGAGTCAAAGTTCATAAATAGGTTGATTAGGGACAGTCGGCGTTGTGGATGAAATGTGTTGCAAGGAACCGCAGTTGTTTTGAAATGGCTGGTTCTGTGGTCGAGGAAGAAACTGAGGACTTGAAGGTCTTCCTGGTGAAGAGGGGAGGTGGGGGGGAGGGAGGTGGGGAGGGGGGTGGAGAGTTACTGTACGTCCATAGTCAATTTTGAAGAAAGGTGACAATCTGAAGAAGGATCTCGACTCGAAAAGTCACCCATTTCTTCTCTCCAGAGATGCTGCCTGTCCAGTCCCGCTGAGTTACTCCAGCACATTGTGCAAATGTTTGGTTTAAACCAGCATCTGCAGTTCCTTCCTACTCATGGTTTGTGCACGGCAGGTCG
>CAUPSL010000309.1:114884-221862 GCA_963514005.1 Raja brachyura
ATACATGATTACAATCGAGCCGTCCACAGTGTACAGATACAGGTTAAAGGGAATAACATTTATTGTAAGGTAAAGTACGATTAAAGATATTCCGAGGGTCTCCAATGAGGTGGATGGGAGGTCAGGGCCGTTCTCTAGTTGGTGAGAGGACGGTTCAGTTGCCTGATAACAGCCGGGAAGAAACTGTCCCTGAATCTGGAGGTGTGTGTGCGTTTTCACACTTCTGTGCCTCTTGCCCGATGGGAGAGGGGAGAAGAGGGAGTGACCGGGGTGAGACTGGTCCGTGATGATGCTACTGGCCTTGCTTAGGCAGCGTGGGGTGTAGATGGAGACGATGGAAGGGAGGTTGGTTCGTGTGATGGTCTGGCTGCGTCCACAATTCTCTGCAATTTCTAGCGATCTTGGATGGAGCGGTTCCAAACTAAACTGTGATGTTAAAAAAAACCCATGAGGGGAATAGATCGGGTGAATGCCCAGTCTTTTACCCAGAGTTGGGCAATCAAGAACCAGGGGACTTGGGTTTAAGGTGAGAGGGGAAAGATTTAATAGGAACTAGCTTGGCACTTGTTTTTTAACTACACAGAGGGTGTGGAACGAGCTGCTGGAGGAGGTAGTTGAGGCTGGGACTATCCCAATGTTTAAGACACAGTTAGACAGGTACATGGATGGGACAGGTTTGGAGGGATATGGGCCAAACGCAGGCAGGTGGGACTAGTGCAGCTGGGACATGTTGGTCAGTGTAAGCGAGTTGAGCTGAAGGGCCTGTTTCCCTCGATTTAATGGGCTGCCTGATGCTGGGTGTTTCTATAACATAAAACAAAAGTTGTCGCGATTAAACTTCCCCCCTGAAACAATAATTCATGTTAAAATAAAACCAATGAAGATCTCACCGATGGTAATGGAAGCGATGGCCAAGAGGGAGGTCAGAACCTTCATGCAGACTGTAAAGGAATCGCAACCATGAGTTCAGAGAACATCTGGTTAAATTTAAGACTGCACAAATCATGTACAAAGCAAGACATAATTTACTTCCAGGAAATATACAAAAACTGTTTATGGAAATACAGGGTGGGTATAATTTGCGAGGGGAACATAATTTTTAAAAACTCAATGTCAGAGCAACTCTTAAAAGTATTTGCATAGAAATCTGTGGGGTGAATTTGTGGAATGGTCTGGAACAGGAGATAAAACTTAGCACAAACATAATTCAGTTTAAAAAGATGTACAAAAACACTTTTTTAAATGGATATTGGGATGAGGATAGGTGATTGTGAGTGGGATATTTGTTATACTGATTATCATAGAAAATAGGTGCTGGAGTAGGCCATTCGGCCCTTCGAGCCTGCACCGCCATTCAATATGATCATGGCTGATCATCCAACTCAGTATCCCGTACCTGCCTTCTCTCCATACCCCCTGATCCCTTTAGTCACAAGGGCCACATCTAACTCTTAAATATAGCCAATGGACTGGCCTCAACTATCCACAGACTCGCCACTCTCTGTGTGAAAAATGATCTTCTCATCTCGGTCCTAAAAGACTTCCCCCTCATCCTTAAATTTATCCTTAATCCTTAAACTGTGACCCCTTGTTCTGGAGTTCCCCAACATTGGGAACAATCTTCCTGCATCTAGCCTGTCCAACCCCTTAAGATTCTGTGTATTCATCGACCTATTCCCCTGGTGATTTTATACACCTCTATAAGATTCCCCCCTCAATCTCCTAAATTCCAGTGAGTACAAGCCGAGTCTATCCAGTCTTTCTTCAGATGAAAGTCCTGCCATCCCAGGAATCAGTATGGTGAACCTTTTCTGTACTTCATCTATGGCAAGAATGTCTTTCCTCAGATTTGGAGACAAAAACTGTACACAATACTCCAGGTGTGGCCTCACCAAGACCCTGTACAACTGCAGTAGAACCTCCCTGCTCTTGTACTCAAATCCTTTTGCTATGAATGCCAACATACCATTCGCTTCCTTCACAGCCTGCGGCACCTGCATTGTATATATTGTATTGGGAAGGGTGATTATAGGGTGATGGGTCGTATCTATGACTAAGAGATACTGTATAGTATATGAGGGCTCGTTCTTTTCCCTTTTCTTTTTTTTTCTTTTTTTTTTTGTATGGCTTTGTAAATATTTGATTAGTGTATATATGTAAATAATTTAGTGTACATACAGCTGCTGGTGTACATATGGTGTTCATATAGCTGCTAAAATGTGTATAAGATAATTATAAGCAGTTGAATAAGGGGTGGGAATTAATAAGCTTTAGCTCCTTCCTGCTCCTTTTCGGACACGTCCGATTTCATTTATTTATAGACACTGTTTATGACACTTTATAAATATTCTTGTTTTTGTTTTTTTGTATGCTGTTTCACACTTTTCGAAATAAATAAATAAATAAATAGATAAATGAGGAACAGCATGAAACAGGCCCTTCGGCCCACTGAACCCGTACTGACCACCAATCACCCGTTCACACTAGTTCCATATTATTCCCAACTCCTCATCCACTCCCTGCACACTAGGGGGCAATTTACAGAGGGTCGATTATCCTACAAACCTGCACGTCTTTGGGATACAACTAATTCATCGTTTGAAAGCAGTATTTTCTTACGTAGAAGAATCAAAGCTGGAAAATGCGGAAGAAATGAAGGTGTACGCAGCTTCCAGGCAATGGTTATGCAGTGTGACCTTTGACCTGGGCATGCGTAGTCGGAATACTGAACTTGCTTATTCACTGGAATTTAGAAGGATGAGAGGGAATCTTATAGAAACATGCACATTTCTTAAAGGATTGGACAGGCAAGCTGCAGGAAACACGTTCCCGATGTTGGGGGAGTCCTTAACCAGGGGTCACAGTTTAAGAATAAGGGGTCGGCCATTTAGGACTGAGATGAGGAAAAACTTTTTCACCCAAAGAGTTGTGAATCTGTGGAACTCTCTGCCACTGAAGGCAGTGGAGGCCAATTCACTGGATGTTTTCAAGAGAGAGTTAGATTTAGCTCTTGGGGCTAACGGAATCAAGGGATATGGGGAGAAAGCAGGAATGGGGTACTGATTGGGGATGATCAGCCATGATCATATTGAATGGTGGTGCTGGTTCGAGGGGCTGAATGGCCTACTCCTGCACCTATTTTCTATGTTTCTAAAGTCAAACTGAATGCCTGGCCCACCGAGTTCCTCCAGCAGTCAGTTGAATGCTAAAGATCGCATCGTCTGGTTCATCTCTCCCACAGAAGGTAGTTGAGGCCAGTTCATTGGCTATTTTTAAGAGGGAGTTAGATGTGGCCCTTGTGGCTAAAGGGATCAGGGAGTATGGAGAGAAGGCAGGTACAGGATATTGAGTTGGATGATCAGCCATGATCATATTAAATGGCGGTGCAGGCTCGAAGGGCCGAATGGCCTACTCCTGCACCTATTTTCTATGTTTCTATCTACAGGTTGGACCCTGGGCCACTGTAACCCATTGAGAGTTGGAGATCCTGATACCTGTGGCAGCCGGTGAGACTGTAGGTTCCTCGATGGTCTGCAGCAGTGGAGTGTAGAAACTTCTCTCCGGCTCCATAGTCACCCTCTCTTCCAATGCAGCGAGACAGGACAGGGAGGAAACAGTGGGCATGTTAAACTCGCAACAAGCAATGCCAGATAGACTCAACGTGCTGGAGTAACTCAGCGGGACAGGCAGCATCTCTGGAGAGAAGGAATGGGTGATGTTTCGGGTCGAGACCCTTCTTCAGACTGATGACAGGGGAGAGGGAGGTGCGTAGATAAGGAAGTGTAAGGTGTGAAAACAGGACAAAGGGAATGCGGATCACGGACCATGTAGAATGGATCATTGTTAGTTGGGAGAAAGGAACAACAAAGACATAGAAGGCAGACAAAAATGCTGGAGAAACTCAGCGGGTGAGGCAGCGTCTATGGAGCGAAGGATTAGGCGACGTTTCAGGTCGAGACCCTTCTTGATAAGAAAGAACTGTAGACGTTGGAAACAGAGATAGGATGTAGTCAGAGACAGTAAGACTGGTTGGAGAACTGGGAAGGGAGAGGGGATGGAGGGAGAGGGAAAGCAAGGGCTACTTGAAGTTAGAGAAGTCAATGTTCAAAGATGCTGTCTCCCCTATATTTGGTCTTTTCTGGCCCAGAATATTTAACAAAAGTAGAACAAACATGGTGGAAACAAACATTGAGAACTCTGTGTCGCAAAACTCACACTATAATTTAAACAAAAACATTTGCTGATTAATTGAGTTTTAACCAGATTAGCGAGAGGAGTCAGGGTGCAGATTAAACCAATGCCGTTCATGTGTTTTTAAAACAACGGCCAAAGAGAGAGAGAGGCAGAGAGAGAGAGAGAGAGACAGAGAGAGAGAGGGAGACAGACAGAGAGAGACAGACAGAGAGAGACAGACAGACAGAGACAGACAGACAGAGACAGACAGACAGAGACAGACAGACAGAGAGAGACAGACAGAGAGAGACAGACAGAGAGAGACAGACAGAGACAGACAGAGAGAGACAGACAGAGAGAGACAGACAGAGAGAGACAGACAGAGACAGACAGAGAGAGACAGACAGAGAGAGACAGACAGAGAGAGACAGACAGAGAGAGACAGAGAGAGAGATACACAGAGAGAGACAGAGACACAGACAGAGAGAGACAGAGAGAGACAGAGAGATGTGAGAGAGAAGTACAGTAACTCACCACTACTTGCTGGGTACTTAATACGTGCTCTGCCAGTGTATGTATGGGCCGGAGAGATGGTGGGTTAGTGTCGCTCTGGCTAACGGGATGAGCAGAGTTTGGGTGACACCACAGTTACTCAAACAGCAGAAAACCGTTTCACCCGAACTGAACTTCCTTAATCCGCCCTGCCCACAGCCACTGGCTCGTCATTATCTGCGCAGATCAGTGTAAGGGGGCGACTCTCAATTGCACTATCCCCAACAGTCATACAACGCACAAACAGGCCCTTCGGCCCGCGGCGCCCATGCTAGCCTCTCCACTATTTATATTGAACAGCATGCGTCCGAACAAACAATTACAGGACTTGATCTTGCACCAAACATGATTAAAGTGTGGGATGGAACTGCAGATGCTGGTTTAAACCGGGGACAGACACAAAGTGCTGGAGTAACTCAGCGGGACAGGCAGCATCTCTAGAGAGAAGGAATGGGCGACGTTTCGGGTCGAGACCCTTCTTCAGACCAGAAACGTCACCCATTCCTTCTCTCCAGAGATGCTGCCTGTCCCGCTGAGTTACTCCAGCGTTTAGTGTCTATCATTGGTTTAAACCAGCATCTGCAGTTCCTTCCTACTTTATTTAACAGCATACTTACTAATAACGTTTTCCCTTATCCTGTATCTGTGCACTGTGGACGGCTCGATTGTAATCATGTATTGTCTTTCCACTGACTGGATAGCTCGCAACAAAAAGCTTTTCACTGTACCTCGGTACACGTGACAATAAACTACACTAAACATGGAGACATACAGCAGGGATACAGGCCCTTTGGCCCGCTGTGCCCATGCTAGCCATCTCCAATAATTCTATCTAACCGGAGAGGCACAGTGCCACAAAAAGCTGGAGTAACTCAGCGGGTCAGGCAGCATCTGTGGAAACATAGAAACATAGAAATTAGGTGCAGGAGTAGAGGCCATTCGGCCCTTCGAGCCTGCACCGCCATTCAATATGATCATGGCTAATCATCCAACTCAGTATCCTGTACCTGCCTTCTCTCCATACCCCCTGATCCCTTTAGCCACAAGGGCCACATCTAACTCCCTCTTAAATATAGCCAATGAACTGGCCTCAATCACCCTCTGTGGCAGAGAGTTCCAGAGACCCACCACTCTCTGTGTGAAAAAAGTCCTTCTCATCTCGGTCCTAAAGGATTTCCCCCTTATCCTTAAGCTGTGACCCCTTGTCCTGGACCTCCCCAACATCGGGAACAATCTTCCTGCATCTAGCCTGTCCAACCCCTTAAGAATTTTGTAAGTTTCTATAAGATCCCCTCTCAATCTCCTAAATTCTAGAGAGTATAAACCGAGTCTATCCAGTCTTTGTTCATAAGACAGTCCTGACATCCCAGGAATCAGTCTGGTGAACCATCTCTGCACCCCCTCTATGGCAATAATGTCCTTCCTAAGATTTGGAGACCAGAACTGTACGCAATACTCCAGGTGTGGTCTCACCAAGACCCTGTACAACTGAAGTAGAACCTCCCTGCTCTTGTACTCAAATCCTTGGAGAACATGGATAGGTGACATTTCACAGAGTGCTGGAGTAACTCAGCGGGTCAGGCAGCATCTGTGGAGAACATGGATAGGTGACGTTTCACAGAGTGCTGGAGTAACTCAGCGGGTCAGTGTACCCTGGCAGAACGACATGTGGCGAGGACCACCACCACAGGAACTGATCTCATAAAAGGAGGATCTATGTATGTTAATTTTTGTATGTGGAATTAGTAATACTGTGATAAAAATACCTCACACGTCGGATTTTCATAGAAATGCCATCACTTTAAAAGCAGTTAATTGCCTTTGGCTGCTTTAAATGACGTTGCATGACACATTTAGCATTTCAATGTCTGTGTGTGTTTTATTTATCTAATAAACCGAGGTTTTTATATGTGAGATTCATTCCATGATTAAACGTGGTTTCTATATGTGAGATCAATCCCATGATCATGGTCTGGGGAAGGGTCTCGGCCCGAAACGTCGCCTATTTCCTTCGCTCCATAGATGCTGCCTCACCCGCTAAGTTTCTCCAGCATTTTTGTCTACCCATGATTAACAAACTGCTTTTCCCACTGCACTGAAGGTTAATAATCGCGTTGTAGGTGAACTTATTTGTGAGAAATACAAAGACCAATAACTTTATAATAATTAAATTGTTTAATTAGTGCAAGCAAACAAAAAACGTACTGAAAAAATAACAAGAACCAAAATGTTACTGTGCAAGAACAGTGAACATCGGGGAGAGAACATCATTTTTTATGGCCAATTTGCACTGGGCATTCCTCAATCAAATAGTCCGGGAGATTCAGGCTCAAGTTGGCACTTGCATCCTGACTCTCTAATCGCGTGGGGAATTCTGTGGGTGTGAGCGTATCCATGTCGGATGCCGGATGCTGGATGCGCTTGATGTGGCGTTGAGCTGGCTGCCCTGACGTTGGGCGAGCTTGCCATCCATGGATATGCCATAGGCCGTGATCCCATCATTGCCTGAGGGTGAAACACACACGCCTATCAATATGTACGTGAGGCAAACAAATCATATTCACCTTCTCGCTGCTCTCCTTCCTCTCCACTGGAACTATGTGGCTCTGCACGAACCCCCATTTCTCCACTATCCACTGCTCTCTGTCAGTCAGTGGCTTTCTGGCAGAGCTGTCGGACAGCCTCCAGAACCGTGTCCTCTGGCTCTTGAGCCATTGACACAGTTGGTCATCTGTGAAAACATAGAATGAATGAAGGTCAGTGTTGAACAAATTGTAATCTTAATTGGAACTGCAATTACAACCACAGAAATGTAGACAAACTACAAAGTGCGTACTTACAAGTGCAGCCAGAGAACTCCTTCACCTTGCTTTCAAGCAGCACGTTGCGAAGATCCGTGCTCCTGAAATTCCAGTGTCCCTTGTCGTACAGGTCTCGGTGGGCCTGATACCAATCTCCCAGGTCCTCCTCTTGATGCCTGGTAAAATCGTATGGCTTTGGGACCATCCTCTTCTTCTTCTTCACTGGCCCAGCTGAGGCATCAGTCTCCCGAGCCAAATCAGAGTCCCATTCTGCAGCAGCAGCTGGGGCAGTTGCTGGTGCAGGAACTGGGGCAGGAGCAGGAGGTGGGGCAGGAAGGTGGGGTAGGAACTGGGGAAGGAGGTGGGGTAGGAACTGGGGAAGGAACTGGAGACGGGGCAGGAGCTGGGGCAGGAGCAGGTTGATGGCCAGAAACAGTGGCTGGACCCTCCAGGATGTGTACCAGCTTTACTTTGTTCTGCTCCTGCATGGATTCCATGGACTTTTGCGCTTTGCTCTTGATGTTCTTTGTTCCTTTAGGAGCCATCTGCGATGTGGATCGTGGGACAAAATCGACTTGGTGGCAAGAAACGCGGGGAGTGTGGTGAGGATTTTCAAATCGCGCGCGTTTATATTGTTGACGCGAAAAAGGCGGGGCGCCCGATGACGTAATCATGCGTCACCACACGATACACGTACGTGGTCAGGACGCCAGCGAGCGACCTCAAGACGCCGGTGTGCGTACGCGATACGTCCCGCCAGAGGCGCGCTAAGGTTTTGTACCCCTCGGCGCGACCCCACGCGACCGTCCCGCGCCGCCCACACGCTGCCCGTGCATCTCAACCCGACGATGAGGTGGTGTAAATGCCCGCCGAGTGGGACCGGCCCTTAACTCCGTGGGTCAGGCAGCATCTCTGCACCGTATCTGTGAACTAAACTAATCTGAACTGAAGGTGTGTGATGAGAAGTGTTAAGGGCCTGTCCTACAAGCATGCAACTCCATGCGATGAGCGCGACCTAACGTGGTCGCTTGAGCCGTCTGGCGTTGCGGGGACGGTCCCACTTCGATCGCCGGAGCCGTGCGGAATTGTGCGGAGTTCGTCCCGACACCGCGCGGGGCTCCGAAAAACTGACTATGTTCAAAAATTCCGCACGGCAACGGCTTGTCGGCTCGCAGTCGCCTCGACATTTACACACCGCCCCGACATCGTGCCTCCGTGAACCTATCTGTAGGTGCCTCCGTGACCCTCTATGTGTGTGGCTCTGTGGTCCTCTGCGTGTGTGTGCCTCTGTGTCCCTCTCTGTGTGCCCCTCTCTGTCCTGGCGAACTTACCTTAGACTTCGCTCCAAGTTCGCCTCACTTTGCGCCGCGTTGCGCCACTCACCCGACCTCCGCGCGGCCCCTGCTACCTGTTTGGTCGCGCTTGCCGCATGCAGGCGCATGCTGGTGGGAACGGCCCTGTACAGGGGATCACCCGACCTCCGCGCGGCCCCCGCTTCTAGTTTGATCGCGCTCATCGCATAGAGTTGCATGCTTGTAGGACAGTCCCTTTAGTTCCTTCCAATAAATAGCAAGCATTCTTTCTGCCTCCATCGGCAAAACCCTTTTATTCTTCGAAACGCATAATAAACAGGCTTGAAAAAAAAAATTTATATTGGGATCTGGGTGGAGTTGGCGTTTGCTGGTGGCCGCTAGACCTCCCGTTGTTGAGGTTGCAGCGGGATTATTGAGACGATGTGGAGAGAGACGGGGGACCTGGTGGAATGGAATGGATGGGATCATCTTCTGTCTTCAGACACGGGAGATGTCTTTGGGGGGAGAGGGTCACGGTTGCTTCTCCTTGCCCATCGCGTGGCCCTTCTTGCCAGCGGGGGCTTTATCCAGAATGAGGGCGCGGAGGTGAGTGGACGACTGCTGACCCCCCAGATTCAGCTTCTGCTCCTGGGCTCGGACATTCGGCCCGTCCTGCCGCTTCCTGTGCCAACACCAGCTACAGGCGCTGAAGACGAAGATGGACACGTAGGTGACGCTGGAAAAGGTGATAGTCACCAGGGAGAAGATGTAGAAGAGCCTGTTGCAATATTCCGGTGACTCTTCATTGTCATAGTCTGGGGGGAAGATCTCATAAGTCCAATAAACCCCTGGAAACAAACACAAGACCTTTGTTCAGTCCGCCTGCGCCCACCCGATCTCCAGCTCAACAAACACTTTAACTACCCCTCCCATTCCCACACTGGCCACACCAACACTGTGGGATGAAGGGCCTGTTCCTGTGCTGTTCCGTCTGAAGAAGGGACTCGATCCGAAACGTCGCCCATTCCTTCTCTCCAGAGATGCTGCCCGTCCCGCTGAGTTACTCCAGCATATTGTGTCTATCTTCGGTTTAAACCAGCATCTGCAGTTCCTTCCTTCACTGTACTGTCCTGTGTTCTATGTGTTGCAGGCCCTTCGGCCCAGCATGTCCATGCTAACCACCAAGTAAGCTCATCCCATGTATTAGATCTTGATCCCCCCCCCCTGACCCCCCCCCCTGCCCCGAACACCTCATTGACCCTAACACCCCATTTGTACGCGTCCCCCTCTGTTTGCTCCCCACCACCCCCCTCCCACCCCCATCTCCACACCCACCCCCCCTCCCATCTCCCTTCCACCAACCCCTCCCCCCCTTACTCCACTCCTCCCCAGGTGAGCTGCCTCACCTGCCACCTCCCCTCCCCCAGGTGAGCTGCCTCACCTGCCACCTCCCCTCCCCCAGGTGAGCTGCCTCACCTGCCACCGGCCACCTCCCCTTCTCCAGGTGAGCTGCCTCACCTGCCACCAGCCACATGCCCTCCACCATCTTGGTCACCACATTCCAACAATTGGTGCAGAACTCGGACCACTCGGGCTCGTACCACACCACGACATCTCTACAGATGTTGAAGATCCCGGAGCAAATGTTGCCCACAGGGATCATGTGGCCCTTGGGACACGAGCCTCGGTAGAAGACGGCTGCAACAGAGAGGTTCAATTTATTTAGTTTCGTTTTAGCACCTCACATTTCGCTTGGGCAGCTTACACCCGAGCGGTATGAACATTGGCTTCTCCAACTTCAGATAGCCCTTGCATTCCCCCTCTCTCCATCCCTCCCCCTTCCCAGTTCTCCCACCAGTCTGACTGTCTCTTGCTGCATTTTATCTCTGTGTCTCCCTCTCCCCTGACATTTTAAGGGCCTGTCCCACCAGCATCCGACTCCATGCGATGAGCGCGATCAAACTAGAAGCGGGGGCCACGCGGAGGTCGGGTGAGTGGCGCAACACGGCGCAAAGTGAGGTGAACTTGGAGCGAAGTCTAAGGTAAGTTCGCCAGGACAGAGAGGGGCACACAGAGAGGGGCACAGAGGCACACACACACACAGAGGGCCACGGAGCCACACACAGAGAGGGCCACGGAGCCACACACAGAGAGGGTCACGGAGGCACGATGTCGAGGCGGTGTGTAATGCGTTGAGGCGACTGCGAGCCGACAAGCCGTTGCCGCGCGGAATTTTCAAACATAGTCAGTTTTTCGGAGCCCCGCGCGATGTCGGGATGAACTCCGCACAATTCCGCACGATCCGGAGATCGAAGTGGGACCAGCCCCGCGACGCCAGACGGCTCAAGCGACCACGTTAGGTCACGCTCATCGCATGGAGTTGCATGCTGGTGGGACAGGCCCTTTAGTCTGAAGAAATGCCACCCATTCCTTCTCTCCACAGACGCTGCCTGTCCCGCTGAGTTCCTCCAGCATTTTGTGTCTATCTTCGATTTGAACCAGCATCTGCAGTTCCTTCCTACACAATGCTGTCGGTCACGTGTACCGAGGTACAGTGAAAAGCCTTTGTTGCATGCGAACCAGTCAGCGGAAAGACATTACATGATTACAATCGAGCCATCCACAGTGTACAGATACAGAATCATTTTTAGACTCCAGAAAACTTCCTGAATTTCTATCTAATTCATCGGGAGAACCACTGATTCAGTCAGAGGGTGGTGAATCTGTGGGATTCTTTGCCACAGGCGGCTGTGGAGGCCACAAGTCAGTGGATATTTTTAAGGCAGAGATAGATAGATTCTTGATTAGTGCGGGTGTCAGGGGTTATGGGGAGAAGGCAGGAGAATGGGGTTGGGAGGGAGAGATAGATCAGCCATGATTGAATGGCGGAGTACACTCGATGGGCCGAATGGCCTGATATTGCTGCTACTACCCATGGTCGCATGTCTGACGCATGTCTCTAAACGAATTAAGTTGCTTAATTTGTCATGGTAAAAAAATGTCCCCAGTGTGTGTAGGATAGTGTTAGAATGTCCCTGGTGTGTGTAAGATAGTCTGTGTCAGATTCTGCCACAGAAGGTAGTTGAGGCCAGTCATTGGCTATATTTAAGAGGGAGTTAGATGTGGCTCTTGTGGCTAAAGGGATCAGGGGATATGGAGAGAAGGCAGGTACGGGATACTGAGTTGGATGATCAACCATGATCATATTGAATGGCGGTGCAGGCTCGAAGGGCCGAATGGCCTCTACTCCTGCACCTATTGTCTATGTTTCTATGTTAGCGTGCGGGGATCGTTGGTCGTCGTGGACTCGGTGGGCCGAAGGGCCTGTTTCCTCGCTGGATCTCGAAAGTAAACTAAAATTAAACTAATTAGGAAGTAGTTTGCGCGAAGCAGCGACACTTACCGATTGCAATGTAGGACGTGTCCATCATCGCAAACAGGACAATGAACAGAACTGTGGAAACATGTTAGACATTAGCGATCTGCCCGCAGAGCCAGCGAGTCGCTGCTTCACCTGCCCCAGACCAGTGCTTATATTCACTAACTCTCCCAATGCTGGCTGGCTGAGTACAGAGTAACATGGCCATTACAGCGTGGAAACAGGCCCAACATGTCCTGGCTACACTAGCCCCACCTGCCTGCGTTTGGTCCATATCCCTCCAAACCTGTCTTATCCGTGCACCTGTTTAACTGTTTCTTAGATGTTGGGATAGTCCTAGTCTCAACTACCTCCTCTGGCAGCTCGTTCCATACACCCACCACCATTGGTGTGGAAAAAATTACCCCTCAGATTCCTATTAAATCTTTTCCCCTTCACCTTGAACCTGTGTCCTCTGGTCCTCGATTCCCCAACTCTGGGCAAGAGACTCTGTGCATCTACCCGATCTATTCCTCTCATGATTTTATACACCTCTATATGATCTCCCCTCATCCTCCTGCGCTCCATGGAATAGAGACCCAGCCTGCTCAACCTCTCCCTGTAGCTCAGGACACTGAAAGATAAACTATACATCTGGAACTGATGGCAGATTAAAGGTTTTATTGAACCTTTATCAGTTAAACATTTCACGGTAGCGCAGCGGGTAGAGCTGCTGCCTCACAGCGCCAGAGACCCGGGTTCCATCCTGACCACGGGTGCTGTCTGTACGGAGTTTGCAAGTTCTCCCTGTGAGTTGAGTGGGTTTCCTCCCACACTCCAAAGACGTGCAGGTTTGTAGGTTCATCGGCTTCGGTGTAAATGTAAATTGTCTCTACTGTGTATAGGGTAGTGTTAGTGTTGACCCCCCACCTCCCTCCGCACCAACCCCCCCCCCCCCCCACTCCCTCCCCTTCCTCCCCGTACTCACTGTCCATAATCTCGTCTTCTGTCCATTCCTCCTCCTCCTCCTCCTCGCGGCCCATTCCCCCCGGGACAAGCTGCTCCCCTCCTCCCGTCTACCCCCTCCCTACCCCTCCCCCCCTCTCTACCCCCCTTCTCTACCCCTCCCCCCTCTCTCCCCCCCTCTCTACCTCTCCCCCCCTCTCTCCCACCTCTCTCCCCTTCTCTCCCCCCTCCTCTCTCCCCCGGGGACAGTCCTGTGACTCTCCCCCCCCACCCCACCCCCACCCCGGGACAACGCGGGTTCTCTCCCCCTCCCCGGTCGCCACGGGCAACCAGGCCGCCAATTGTTGGCCATTGGCCGCCCAGAGGACGTGGCCGGTGACCAAAGATGGGCTGATGGGCCATTTATTTCCGCCAAGGTGGGAATCAGATACATTTGGGGGGGGGGGGTGAATGGGCTCTGTCATTGCCGGCCACATCTACCAGCGCAGCGAGCCGTTCTGCTCTACAGCTCCAAGGGACTCGAGCTCTCTATAGCAGTCTTTCTGTCTTCAGGTTCCCCACTGAACCAAAGGGTCAGATCGCTGAGCCGGGGGTCGCCAGAGGAACTGCCCGCAGATTATAACCCTGAAGCCCCGGTGTCCGGTCGGTTCCTGGGGCAAAGTGCACACAGTGCTGGACCTCTAAGCCGTGTACGTCCCGAGTCCCCTTGCACTTAAGCCGGTTTGCAATGGTGTTTAAAATACAGGATGAATGTCTGGTGTTAAATACACATCATGTACACGGATCCGTGGTGTTATAGGGACCAACGACATGCCACGAGGAGCACACATTAAAGCCTGAGTTTCCTTCCCAATGTACGATGACTGTAACATATACAATCCTATTCTGATGATTTCCACAATGGGTTATTTTATATAAGACATTTTTTTGGCACACGAGCAAGTTATTAGAAAGTCTTCTTCTATAGATCTAGACTTACCACAATAATAAAGGTAGACTTAAATGCCGGAGAATGTCCGTATCACTGTTCACACTGCTGTACATTTTTGGGTTTGTTGTCGTTGGAAGGCATGCGTGGTATTGGAAGCTCTTCCTTCCCTCCCTCATAATGGGAACCATTGTGGGGGGATGTTTTTTTTTAATGTTTAAATCTCTTTATTAGTGTTGTGTCTGTATTATTTATTTTATGTGCTGCATGGCAAGAAACATTTCACCACACCAATTGGTGTATGTGACAAATAAACTAACCTTGAACCTTCTACATTTAAGATAAATTAACCTATTAGAAGAAAAATGCATCTTCCATATACATGTCTTAGCAATGTTACAAAATTGTGAGATTTTAAAAATCAAGTCTGCAATTTATCCCATCAGATAAAGCATAAAAAGAAGTTTAATTTGACACCTAATTCACTTTCATATCTTCAGTATTAAGAAGGTTATGGCCATTTTCATACTCGGAAATTAGCATCTTGTTCCCAATTGCTTTTCCATTGACTTAACACGAAAGCTGTGATCTGGAACAGTTAAAAGCCCATAACTTTCTTAAAAATTAAGAGAACGGAAAGAAATTTTCAGTTATTATAGATTGAAGTATTCTGAAACAAATATGAAACAATCTTACTTGGATGACCTGAAATTAAAGCATATAATTAGTTAGTTACCCAATTGTAGCTAATTACAAAATGCAATTACTAGATCTAAACATCTATCCATTTCTTAAGAAAATATTAACTTTTTTTTAAAGCCTAAGTGTCCAAATAACATTCACACAAGAATTCACAATATAACATGACTTTTAAATCTCATTGTCATTAATTTATAGGCCAAATCGAAGGAATTTAGTGTTTAATGCCTGTAAATTAATGGGCATTTTAAACAGCTTGCGAGTGGGATTTTATGGAACACGATGGATTGGAACGTTGCGGTTGCGGTGAATTTAAACCCCATATCGACAGGAAAAATACTGCCAGTTCATATGGGGAATAAATCACCGTTTCGCAACATGAAATGTTGATTAAGGGCATCTAAACAAGCAAGTTTATATGTAAAAATAATCAGCTTTCACTTACCTGTCCCCTACGTAAAATCCGTCCCCGTAGTCGTCGTTCACAGCATTAGGAGCTAATTTTATTTTACTCTAGCGCTGAAATAGTCGGGCGATTAAAAAAAAAATTCACTTACCGGCAGTCGGAACGAATCTTTAGCAAAAGCTCGCACCCCGAGAAAATATAATTACAGATGGCAGGGGAAAACCGCATTTTAACCCCACCCCCCCCCCCAAAGGCGCCAAAGTCACGCACACGGCCAGTGACAGAACTGCAGCACCGCTAAAGGTAAGTTTTGTAACATACCTACATGTCTCTCCCCACCCCTGAAAACAATTAAATTTAAGTGACATATCATCCATTCTGCAGGTATGTAGTTATAATCAGATTTGTTCTTATAAGTTAATTCTATATGATGTTCTACTGTAATTTCAGATGTGGACAGTAGGTCCAGAATACTCTTTGACAAGATCTCCGACACCGAACTACGGAGTACTTGTCATAGAACTGCCGTCGTTGTTCTGAACACCCTGTATATCTCACACATAAAACAATATATTATGTAAATCTTACCATAAATGACGTAAATAAAAAGTGTTATCCTTGTTTATGAATTTTGATGTAGAATGATTTAAAATTGAGTGGATTGATGCAATATACTGCTAACCCACAAATGTTTAGTTATGAGTTATTCATATTTAAAAACTCACTCGGTAGCTCGGGTGGCTGTGAACAGCTGCCGGGACCCGACAGCGGAACCGCAGCTAGACCCGGGACTCGCAGGTGACCTGGGAACCGCAGCTAGTCCCGGAGGGTCCTGGCCCCTCTGCAAAAAAGGCTGCGGACCCTTGGACTAAACCAAATCCTCGATCCTGTCCCACCATCCTTTTTTCAAAATTTAGCAACTCAAATGGTGGTGCGTCTTCATTGCCGGGAAATACGGTAACTCATTTGCCTCAAATATATGTTAGATTTTCCTCAAATATATGTTAAATTAAAAACTAAACTATGATAGCAATGCACAGTATTCATGTCGAAAGCTCGCACTTCTGCATCAATGTAGGTATGTATACACTATATTTATTTACACTAATATAGAATGAAAAAATATCTTGGCATGTGTTCATTTATATTTTATTCACAATATTAGGATTTCAGAGAGAGAGGTTGAATGAAAGAAAAAAATCAACAAAATTAGAGATCACAAGAAAGAAACTAGAGAAATGTATATGTGTGTTATATGTTTATATACATGTCTATCACACGTATATATGCATCATATATAATGAATATGTTTATATATGTATATATACAAGAAACTAGAGAAATATGTATGTGTGTTATATCATTATATACATCAATATCACATGTATATATGTGTGTGTATCATATATATAATATGTATGTGTTTATAATATATAAATATAGGCAAATATATTGGCTTCTGGCTTATATTTTATAGGCAAAAAAATTAAGGCAAATATAATTGCCTTTATGGCTCATGTACATCATGAGTTGCTTTAAATCAAAGTTGCTTCTGATCCATGAGGGAACTTTGAAATGTATTATCTCTATCTTGCCACTCACACAGAAACACACACATACCGTTCCCCCACAACCCTGATTACACCAAAGATCATAGAATGCATATGGTCCACAGACCTTTCATTGTCACTCATTTTATACGCAGTTTCCCTTAAATTTTTTTTTTTTTTTTTAAAGCAGCACCTTATTTATTATAAACAAAGATAATAATGGTCTAACATAGAAGGCTAAGAGACCAAGATAAACTGCAAAATCCAATGGACTGCGTGGGATTAAACTGCGAGAGGCATACCGAAGGTCGGGGTCTTATTCCTAAAATGGTGGAAGTGACGTTCCGTTGCGTTCTACACGTCAGTCCTTTGGATTTCGTGGGAGTGGTCTATCTTGCTCCTCTAGTATCTTTGCTGGTGACAGGCAGGGAGCTCACACGAGTGTGCGCGGGTTTACACCAGAGTCACCCATTCCTTCTCTCCACAGATGCTGCCTGTCCCGCTGAGTTACTCCAGCATATTGCGTTTATCTCCTGTTCAAACCAGCACCTGCAGTTCCTTCCCACACAGTTGTGTTGGGATTTGTGTTTGAGTTGCTGGTGGCAGGGTTTAACTTCACCGAGTTAGAGAGAATGAGTGGAGCAGGCAGTGATGTTGCAGCTGGTTTATTACACTGGGCTGGTCAATGTACAAGTGGTGCAATCACATCAGATAAATAACATTACATCAGCCTCCAGTAGGAGAGGTGGAGCAAAAGGGCACCACTGGTCAGCGGCTCCAGGGTGGGTCTGGGCCCTGCTCCTCTGCTCCAATGTATCGGCCAGTGGCTTCAGGGTGGGATGCCCTGGTCTGGAGCGAGTGCCCAGTCTCCCCTGTACCGGTCAGGGCCCTGTGACCTGTTGACCATGAAGGGTGGTCCGTGACCAGGCACTATCACGTCAGCCAGAGCCCACACCCTCTTCCTGCTGACCGCCTGGACCTCAGGGTTCTCACTCAGCTGTGGCCAACTGCCCTGGTCATCCTCCCGCTCGAACAGATCGCCCACCACAGCCACAGTGCCCAGCGTGGTGCCTCGCACCAGTAGACTGACGTCGCTGCCGCAGTGTCCAGCTGTCCCCACCACCTCCAGCCACTCGTCTAGACGGTACGGAGCCCCAGAGCTGAAGTCGTGGCTGAGGTAGACGTCGCGGCGCGAGATGTCGTGCGAGACCACGAAGGCCGCGTGGGGGAAGAGCCCCAAGTTGCCGGCGTGGTCAGAGTGGCCGTGTGTACACACCACCCACTGGACATCACGGGGACGCAGACCCTGACCACCCAGAGCCTGCACAATCTCCTCCTCGTCCCCCGGGGCTCCAGTGTCCACCAGCACCACCAACGGGCCCCTCACCAGAGTGACCGTGCCATCCGCACGATTGCGGCCACACTCGTCCTGGTACGAGTAGCCCTGCTTCAGCACCGACACTGTATATGGGCAGCCCCGAATGGTCAGCAGGCTGGCCGTGTCCACCTCCAACCCCTGCCCCTCGCTCATCCCGCAGCCTCCAGCGATCACAGTCCCACTGCAGACCCTGCAACCACAATAAGGAGGCCATTAAACTCCCATCAAGTAGGTATGTTACAAAACTTACCTCTAGTGGTGCTGCAGTTCTGCCGCTGGCCGTGTGCGCGACTTTGGCGCCTTTAGAGGGGGGGGGGGCGGGGTTGAAATGCGGGTTTCTCCATGCAATCCGGAGCTTTCTGTTGTCGGAGTGCGAGCTATTTTTGGAGATTCGTTCCGACTGCCGGTAAGCCCGTTTTTTAAAATAAATAGCCCGACTACTTAATCACTGCAGTAAAATAAAAATTAGCTCATAATGCCGTGAACGCCGACAACGGGGACGGATTTTACATAGGGGACAGGTAAGTGAAAGCTGTTTATTTTTTCATATAAACTTGCTTTTTTAGGGGACTTTAATCAATATTTCATGTTGCGAAACGGTGATTTAGCCCCCATATGAACTGGCAGAATTTTTCCTGCTGATATTGGGTTTAAATTCACCGCAACCGCAACGTTCCAATGCAGCGCGTTCCATAAAATCCCACTCGCAAGCTGTTTAAAATGCCCATTAATTTACAGGCATTAAACGCTGAATTCCTTCACTTTGGCCTATAAATTAATGACAATTAGATTTAAAAATCATGTTTTATTGTGAATTATTGTGTGACTGTTAATTGGACACTTAGGCTTTAAATTTTTTTTTTAAATTTTCTTAAGAAACTGATAAATGTTTAGATCTAGTAATTGAATTTTGTAATTGGCTACAATTGGGTAACTAACTAATTATACGCTTTCATTTCAGGTCATCCAAGTTTCATATTTGTTTCAGAATACTTCAATCTACAATAACTGAAAATTTCTTTCAGTTCTCTTAATTTTTAAGGAAGTTATGGGCTTTTGACTGTCCTCGATCACAACCTTTGTGACAAGTCAATAGAAAAGCAATAGGAAGCAAGTTGCTAATTTCCGAGTATGAAAATGACCCTAACTTTTTTAATACTGAAGATATGAAAGTGAATTAGGTGTCAAATTAAACTTATTTTTATGCTTTATCTGATGGGATAAATTGCAGACTTGATTTTTTTAATCTCAAAATGTTGTAACATTGCTACATCAAGTGAAGATTCAGGAGGTCTTGTAGATCTTAGAGATGTGCGCAGGACTTTATAGTCTTGTGTTCAGTCCTGGACACTGTGCTATGGGAAATATGTTGTCAAGTTGGAAATGGTACAGAGAATAGACACAAAATGCTGGAGTAACTCAGCGTGACAGGCAGCATCTCTGGAGAGAAGGAATGGGTGACGTTTCGGGTCATAAGGAATAGCAGCAGAATTAGGCCATTCGGCCCATCGTCCACTCTGCCATTCAATCATGGCTGATCTATTTCTCCCTTCTAACCCCATTCTCCCACCTTCTTCCCATAACCTCTGACACCCATACTAATCAGGAATCTATCTATCTCTGCCTTAAAAATATCCACTGACTTGGCCCCCTTAGCCGTCTGTGGCAAAGAATTCCACAGATTCACCACTCTCTGACTAAAGAAATTCCTCCTCATCTCCTTCCTAAAGGAACGTCCTTTAATTCTGAGGCTGTGACCTCTAGTTTTCCACTAATGGAAACATCCTCTCCACATCCACTCTATCCGGGCCTTTAACTATTCTGTAAGTTTCAATGAGGTTCCCCCTCAATCTTCTAAACTCCAGCGAGGATAGGACCAGTGCCGACAAACGCTCATCGTAGGTTAACCCACTCATTCCTGGAATCATTCTTGTAAACCTCCTCTGAACTCTCTCGAGAGCCAGCACATCCTTCCTCAGATATGGTGCCCAAAATTGCTCACAATACTCCAAATGCGGCCTAACCATCGCCTTATAGAGCCTCAGCGTTACATCCCTGTTTTTATAAACAAGCCCTCTTGAAATAAATGCTAGCATTGAGTTTGATTTCTTTACTACTGATTCGACTTGCAGATTAACTTTTTGGGAATCCTGCACCAGCTCCGAAGTCCCTTTGTACCTCCGATATCTGGATTCTCTCCCAATTTAGAAAATAGTCTATGCCTTTATTCCTACGACCAAAATGCATGACTCCACACTTTGCTGCAGTGTATTCCATCTGCCACTTCTCTGCCCGCTCTCCAACCTGTCCAAGTCCTTCTGCAAAGTTCCTGCTTTCTCTACACTACCTGTTTTCATATCATGAGGAAAACTGTCTTCACCCAGAGAGTTGTGAATCTGTGGAATTCTCAGTGGAGGCCGATTCACTGGATGTTTTCAAGAGAGAGTTAGATTTAGCTCTTCGGGCTAATGGAATCAAGGGATATGAGGAAAAAAGCAGGAACAGGGTACTGATTTTAGGCGATCAGCCATGATCATATTGAATGGCGGAGGGGGCTCGAGGAACTCCTGCACCTATTTTTCATCCACAAACATTGCCATGGCCAAATCATTAATATACAACATGAGGAATAGCAGCCCCAGCACTGACCCTTGTGGAATTCCTTTGTTTAAGAAAGAACTGCAGATGCTAGTAAAATCGAAGGTAGACACAAAATGCTGGAGAAACTCAGCGGGTGAGGCAGCATTTATGGAGAGAAGGAATTGGCGACGTCAATAGACTCCATAGATGCTGCCTCACCCACTGAGTTTCTCCAGCATTTTGTGTCTATCGTGTGGAACTCCGCTAGGCACTGGCAGCCACCAGAAAAAGCCCCCTTTATTGCCACTCTTTGTCTTCTGCTAACCTGCTATCCATGCTAGTATCTGCCCTTTGATACCGTGGGCTCTCATCTTCCTAAGCATCCTCACGTGTGGCACCTTCTCAACGGGTTTCTGAAAATCTGTAAACAACATCTACTGACTCCCCTGACTGTCCTGCTATTTACTTCTTCAAAGAATTCCAGCAAATTTGTCGTAAAGATCTCCCTTTCTGTCTGAAGAAGGGTCTCGACCCGAAACATCACCCATTTCTTCTCTCCAGAGATGCTGCCTGTCCCGCTGAGTTACTCCAGCACTTCGAGTTTACCTTCGGTTTAAACCAACATCTACAGTTCCTTCCTACACAAGGGTACAGAAAAAATGTACAAGGATGTTGCCAGGACACGAGCGCTGACCTATAGGGAGAGGTTGAGTAGGGTGGGAATCTATTCCTTGGAGCGTAGGAGGATGAAGGTGCATAAAATCATGAGAGGAATAGATCAGGTAGATGCACAGAGTCCTTTACACAGAGTTGGGGGAATCGAGGACCAGAGGACATAGGTTTAAGGTGAAGGGGAAAAGAATTAACAGGAATTTGAGGGGCAACTTTTTCACACAAAGAGTGGTGGGTGTATGGAACAAGCTGCCAGAGGAAGTAGTTGAGGCTGGGACTATCCCAATGGGTTTAAGAAACATTAGACAAATACATTGTCCCTTGTGGCTAAGGGGATCAGAGGGTATGGAGAGAAGGCAGGTACGGGATACTGAGTTGGATGATCAGCCATGATCATATTGAATGGCGGTGCAGGCTCGAAGGGCCGAATGGCCTACTCCTGCACCTAATTTCTATGTTTCTACGTTTCTACATGGATAGGACAGGTTTAGAGGGATATGGACCAAACACAGACAGACTAATGTAGATAGGACGTTAGTTGGTGTGGGCAAGTTGGGCCGAAGGGCCTGTGTCACTCTATGATGCAGGTTGATAGAGTAGTGTACAGGCATGTGGTGGGCGTTAGACAGACACAGAGTGCTGGAGTAACTCCGAGGGTCATGGAGAGACAGGGGGGTGGGGAGAGAGGGGCAGTGGGAGAGGGAGGAGAGAGGGCGAGAAGGAGAGAGAGGGGGGGAGTGGGGGAGAGAGAGGGAGGGAGGGGGGAGAGAGAGAGAGGGAGGGGGGAGAGAGAGGGAGGGAGGGGGGAGAGAGAGAGGGAGGGAGGGGGGAGAGAGAGGGGGAGGGGGGAGAGAGAGGGGGAGGGGGGAGAGAGGGGGAGGGGGGAGAGAGAGGGGGAGAGCGAGAGGGAGGGGGGGGAGAGAGAGGGAGGGAGGGGGAGAGAGGGAGGGAGGGGGGAGAGAGAGGGGGAGGGAGGGGGAGAGAGAGGGAGGGAGGGGGGAGAGAGAGGGAGGGAGGGGGGAGAGAGAGGGAGGGAGGGGGGAGAGAGAGGGAGGGAGGGGGGAGAGAGAGGGGGAGGGGGGAGAGAGAGAGAGAGGGAGGGAGGGAGGGGGAGAGAGAGAGAGAGGGAGGGGGGAGAGAGAGAGAGGGAGGGGGGAGAGAGAGAGAGGGAGGGGGGAGAGAGAGAGGGAGGGAGGGGGGAGAGAGAGGGAGGGAGGGGGGAGAGAGAGGGAGGGAGGGGGGAGAGAGAGAGAGGGAGGGGGGAGAAAGAGGGGGAGGGGGGAGAGAGAGGGAGGGAGGGGGGAGAGAGAGGGAGGGAGGGGGGAGAGAGAGAGAGGGAGGGGGGAGAAAGAGGGAGGGAGGGGGGAGAGAGAGGGAGGGGGGAGAGAGAGAGAGGGAGGGAGGGGAGAGAGAGAGGGGGAGGGAGGGGGGAGAGAGAGAGAGAGAGAGGGGGGAGAGAGAGAGGGAGAGGGGAGGGAGGGAGGGAGGGGGGAGAGAGGGAGGGAGGGCGGGGGGGGGAGAGAGGGAGGAGAGAGAGAGGGAGAGGGAGGGAGGGAGGGGGAGAGAGAGGGAGGGAGGGATGAGAGAGGGAGGGAGGGGGGGGGAGAGAGGGAGGGAGGGGGGAGAGAGGGAGGGAGGGGGGAGAGAGGGAGGGAGGGGGGAGGGAGAGAGGGAGAGGGAGGGAGGGAGGGAGGGGGAGAGAGAGGGAGGGAGGGGAGAGAGAGAGAGGGAGGGAGGGGGGAGAGAGAGAGAGGGAGGGGGGAGAGAGAGAGGGAGAGGGAGGGAGGGAGGGGGAGAGAGGGAGGGAGGGGAGAGAGGGAGGGAGGGGGGAGAGAGAGAGAGGGAGGGGGAGAGAGGGAGGGAGGGGACTAGGCCGCAGCCTCGGCCTTTCCCCGGTGCCGGGACGCGAACCCCGGACTCACCGTCACTGACGCGCGCTCCCGCCCGCACGGGGCACTAACGGTAGCGCACCCACATTAATAACTGGTGTTCGGCGCCCGCCCGCACTGTAGCAGAGGAACTGCAAGTGCTGCCTTACACCAAAGACAGGCACAAAGTGCTGGAGTAACTCAGTGGGACCTCAGTGGCGGCGTCTGTGAAGAGAAGGAATGGGCGACGTTTCGGGTCGAGACCCTTCTTCAGACCAAAGATTATAGAGGAGCAAGATGCATTAGGAAGTTATTAGATCTTTACTTCCCTCTCGATCCCTCTGTTCTCTCAATCTCTCTCTCCCCTCCCTCCCTTTCCCCCTGTTCCCCCATTCCCCTCGCATCTTTCCTCCCCAGCCCCCACCTTTGCGTAGCTCCCCTTGCATTGCTTTAACACACACTGTGCACAAAATTACAGGCACACACAGTCATATAAATATATGGTGGGACAGATAGAAGAGCTTATTAAAATCTCCTTACAAAGACCAGTATGTAATTTATTTCTATCCTCTTTTGGGCCCAAGGCATAGCAGGGCTGCCAACTCTCACACAGAGGGAAGGGAGGGAGAGAGGGAAATCTAGAAGAGTGGGGAGAGACAGCGATCGACAGGGGAGAGAGAGCGATAGAGAGAAGAGAGGGTGATGGAGAGAAGAGAGGGAGATAGCGAGAAGAGAGGGGATAGAGAGGGATCGAGAGGTAAGTAAAGATCTGTTACAAATAAATCTAATAACTTTCTAATGCATCTTGCTCCTCTATAATCTTTGCTTGCAACTGCTCTGTAGCTTTGGAGCGGATTACACAGCGGGAGATCGAGAGACAAAGATTATAGAGGAGCCTAGTTTCCCAATGATGTAGACGCCATAGTCAACGCCATCTCTGGTCCGCTAATATGGCGTCGACAATCACACATGTGATACTACGCCTTTTCCACTGAGTGGCACATCTTGCTCCTCTATAATCTTTGCTTCAGACTTTGCTGCAGAGATACAGAACCCTCAAGTTTATATTCAATCTTTTATCGGTGCAGGCTCAATGGTCCGCATAGAGAAATAGGCCCCGTACACTAGCTCTATCCTTCACACACAAGGGACAATTTATAGAACCAATTTATCTATAAACCTGCACGTCTTTGGGATGTGGGAGGAAACCCGAGCACCACGTGGTCACAGGGAGAACCTGCTAACTCCACACGGACAGCACCCGAGGACAGGATGGAACCCGGGTCTCTGGCGCTGTGCCCTGAGGTGGCAGAGGCCTGGCAGTCAGGGGAGGGGAATCGAGGACCAGAGGACATGGCTTTACAGTGAGAGAGGGGGAGGATTTAATAGGAACCTGAGGGGCAACTGATCCACACAGAGGCTGGTGGGTGTGTGGAACGAGCTGCCGGAGGAGGTGGTTGAGGTGGGGACTATCACAATGTTTAAGAAACATTTGGGCAGGTACATAGATAGGACAGGACTAGAGGGATCTGGGCCAAGGGGGAAACTTGCTGCATCTTCAAAGGCAACAAGGTGAATGAAGTATGTTTAGAGGTGAAGTTTATATAAAATGGGCATCCACAGTTCCAGACCATCATTCCCACACACCTGGGTCGATGTCAACATAACTTCTGTGCCACTGCTCAATGCAATATTGCCGTGTGGTTTATGCATTATGTTTAATTTGTGTGCGATCTGAGCATAATTTATGTGTAGATTAACACAAAGTGCTGGAGTAACTCAGCGAGTCAGGCAGCAATTCTGGAGAGAAGGAATGGGTGACGTTTCAGGTCTGAAGAACGGTGTCAATCCGAAACATCACCCATTCCTTCTCTGCAGAGATGCTGCCTGACCTGCTGAGTTACTCCAGCACTTTGTGTCTATCTTCGGTGTAAAAAAGCATCTGCAGTTCCTTCCTTCACCCGACCCCTGCCTCCTCTCCGGCCCTTTCTCCTCACCCTCTTATTGTGCGTTCATTTCTCCCACCCCACACTCCCCCAATCATAGAGGCATACAGCGAGGAAACAGGCCCTTCGGCCCAACTTGCCCATGCTGACCAACATGTCCCTGCTACACTAGTCCCATCTGCCTGCGTTAAGTCCATATCCTTCAAAACCTGTCCAATCCATGTACCTGTCTAAATGTTTCTTAAAAGGTCGTGATAGTCCCAGCCTTAACTACCTCCTCCTCTGGCAGCTTGTTCCATACATCCGCCACCCTCTGTGTAAAAAAAAGTTGCCCCTCAGGTTCTTATTAAATCTTTCCCCCTCAACTTAAACCTGTGTCCTCTGGTCCTCGATTCCCCTACTCTGGGATTGAAGGATTTGTGGCCAAGTTTGTGGATGATATGAAATAGGTGGAGGGGCAGGTAGTGTAGAGAAAGCAGGAACTTTGCAGAAGGACTTGGACAGGTTGGGAGAGCGGGCAGAGAAGAGGCAGATGGAATACAGTGCAGCAAAGCGTGGAATCATGCATTTTGGTAGCCGGAATAAAGGCACAGACTATTTTCTAAATGGGGATAGAATCCAGATATCGGAGGTACAAAGGAACTTGGGAGCTGGTGCAGGATTCCCAAAAGGTTAATCTGCAGGTCGAATCAGGAATAAAGAAAGCAAACTCAATGCTAGCATTTATTTCAAGAGGGCTTGTTTATAAAAACAGGGATGTAACGCTGAGGCGCTGGTCAGGCCGCATTTGGAATATTGTGAGCAATTTTGAGCCCCACATCTGAGGAAGGATGTGCTGGCTCTGGAGAGAGTTCAGAGGAGGTTTACAAGAACGATTCCAGGAATGAGTGGGTTAACCTATGATGAGCGTTTGTCGGCGCTGGGCCTGTACTCGCTGGAGTTTAGAAGAATGAGGGGTGACCTCATTCAAATGTACAGAACAGTGAAAGGCTTGGATCGAGTGGATGTGGAGAGGATGTTTCCACCAGTGGGAGAGTCTAGGACTAGAGGTCAAACTCGATGCTCGCATTTATATCAAGAGGGCTAGAGTACAAAAACAGATTCATTTTCCTTCTCTCCAGACATGCTGCCCAACCCACTGAGTTTAGCCCGCACTTTGTGTCTATTTTATGAACAAAGGACAAGTACGGGCAGGCGTAGAAACATAGAAAATAGGTGCAGGAGCACCTACGAGCCAGCACCACCATTCATTGTGATCATGGCTGATCGTCCGCTATCAATAACCCGTGCCAGCCTTCTCCCCATATCCCTCGACTCCACTAGCCCCTAGGGCTCTATCCAACTCTCTCTTCAATCCATCCAGTGATTGGCCTCCACTGACAGGGAATTCCATAAATTCACAACTCTCTGGGTGAAAACGTTTTTTCTCACCTCAGTCTTAAATGATCTCCACTTTATTCTAAGACTGAGGCAAGGGCGATCAAAGAAAGGTGGAGTCCACAATAGGCAAGTGTTGCCACACGAGTTTCAACTTGAGTTGAGTTTATCGTTATGTGAAAGGTGAATTAACAATAATGAACACTTGGCAACTCAGTCAATGCACATACGTGGCCACTCATAACAAACTTGTATGTAAAGCCGCGAATATGACTGTACCGGGGTACAGGTGACTATCACCTAGCATCATCACCTGCTGCTGATTTCCCCGTCACTCCAGCGTGTGGTTCTCAGAAGCAACAAAGTCTTGATTCTAGATCTCCAATTGTCCAGTCCTCCCCTCTCCCCCTCCCCCCCAGTATCTGTCCCTTTCTCTGGGGCAGTGTTTGTATTAACTTGCCACATCTCGTCCAGCTCCCCCCCCCCACACTATAATCAGGTTCCCCCCCAAATGTCACGTCTCCCCCCCCCCCCCTCCCCCCTCCTCCTCTCACTGAGCTGCCGGGGAGATTCAGCACCCACCTCATTGCCAGCGCTGCCTGTTCGTTGCTCTGCTGCCGGCAGCTGCGCTCTCCTCTCCTCACCCCTCGTCTCGTCTCCTCGCCTCTCCAACCCACCCAACGCTCCCCCTCCCGTCCCCTCCCTCCTCCCCCACCCTCGTGCAGAGCTGCCGCCTCACAGCACCACAGACCCAGGTTTGATCCTGACTACTGGCACTGTCTGTATGGAGTTTGCACGTTCTCCCTGTGATCGCGTGGGTTTTCTCCGGGTGCTCCGGTTTCCTTCCGCACTCCAAAGACGTACAGGTTTGTAGGTTAATTGATGGTATAATTGTAAATTGTCCCCAGTGTGAGTAGGATAGTGTTAATGTGCAGGGATCGCTGGTCAGCACGGACTCGTGGGCCGAAGGGCCTGTTTCCGCGCTGCATCCAAACTAAATTAAAATATATGTGAAGGAAGGAACAGCAGATGCTGGTTTAAACCAAAGAGAGACACAAAATACTGGAGTAACTCAGTGGGACAGGCAGCATCTGTGGAGAGAAGGAATGGGTGCATAGTAGAGACAGTCCCAGACAGAAAAGGAGGCTTTGCTTTTGGTGTGAGCATGTGAACACCTGATTGCACCCCTGCATGCATACCTCCAAACACATGCATGCACACCTGCAAACACCTCTGCATGGAAACCTGCAACCACACCTGCATGCACACCTGCAAACACCTCTGCATGGAAACCTGCAACCACACCTGCAAACATACCTGCATGCACACCTGCAAACACCTCTGCATGCACACCTACATGTAACCATCTTCATGGACATCTGTTTGCCATCGAGTTTGAGTTGCGCACACACCTCAAACTGCTAGAGAGAAGAACCCCACATCAGACGAAGGGTCTCGACCCGAAAATTCACCCCTTCCTTCTCTCCAGAGATGCTGCCCGTCCCGCTGAGTAAACAAAACTATATTGTTCTTTTCAGTGAACAGTACTTGTACTGGTGGGGTCCAAGCATCTGTCTTTCAATCTGGGCACATGGTTTGGTTCAAGGGGAGTAGATTGTGTCCAGCAGTTTGTGGTGTGTGCACAAATCAACCTTGATGCCATCCAGGTGAGCATGATGGTGTTCACATGTCCACTCCAAAACCAAAGCCTCCTTGTCTGTCTGGGACTATCTCCTTTCTACCTCCATCAATCTGCGGCTTACATCGGCTGTGGCTCGCGATTGATCCGCATCCTTCTGTACTAATGTGTAGGAAGGAGACTGGTCGGTTCTTATTTGGTGGAAAGGATTGGGGATGTGCAAAGATTGAGGGGGGGGGGGGGGGAGGGGGTAGTCAGTCTCAGTCTACCCCACCACAGAAGGGGGAGGAGTTGTACAGTTTCATAACCTCAGGGAAGAAGGATCTCCTGTGGCGTTCTGTGCTGCATCTTGTACTGAAGTAGGATTGTGTTCATGTTTGGCTGAAGGGACTCGACCCGAAATGTCACCCATTCCTTCTCTCCAGAGATGCTGCCTGTCCCACTGAGCTACTCCAGCATTTTGTGTCATTCTTCAATACTGCACTGCATCTCGGCACATGTGACAATTAAGTATTTTTTGAGGTTTCTGTAAATTGTCCCTAGTCCGTAGGTATGTTACAAAACCTATCTTCAGCTGGCCGTGTGCGCGACTTTGGCGCCTTTGAGGGGGGGGATTAAAATGGCGTTTTGTACCGTCTGTCGGAGGCGAACTTCCTCGGGCTGCCGGCTGCTGATGAAAAATCGATCCAACTCCCGTTCGTGTTACATATATTTTTTAAATCGCTGAACTATTTAATATTTGGATTAAAATAAAAAGCGACTTCGAACGCCCTCAACGCCTACAACGTGACGGATCGCAAGAACGGGGCGAAACAAAGTGTAAGTCGTGTATTTTACATATAATCTTGCTTCTTGGGATAGCTTTAATCAAATTTTACATTGTAAAAATGTTATTTGGGCCCCATATGAACCGGCAGTGTCTTACCTGCCGTTATGGGGTACAAATTCACCACAAATGCAACGTTCTAATCGATCGCGTTCCAGAAGCAAGATGATTAAAATGCCCATTTTGTTTGGACAATCACGTCATGAGCCATCTAAATTGTCTATATTTTTTGTTATTCTCTCTCCATGATCATTATTTTTATACTAAATATTCACAGTTTGAGTCGCATGTATTGTGCAAAAATTTTGATTATATTTTGAGAGGATGTTTCTGGATTAATTTATGGGAATTAAACATTATCCTCTGGGATATAAATTCATGACAGTTAGATTTAAAAATCATGTTATGTTGTGAATTCCTGTGTGAATGGGATTAGTTTGTTATTTGGATACTTAGGCTATTTAAAATATCCTTTTCTTAAGAAATGGAAGCTTCAGGACATTGTTAATGGGAAAGTAGTGGGCAGAATGGCATGTCATGCGTGGTCTGAAGAGCAAAAACTTGTAGTTTACAATGGCAAAATTGAAAAGTTGAGGAAAAACAAGTTGTTTATTGGTTACAATCTGAGGAGTATGATGATGCTACTGATTATGATATGCCAATATACCAGCTAGCAACTGATCTTCTCCATAAAGACTTGGTCTATTGCTAGAAATTGTAATGTATTTACCTATCTGTTACGGACCTTCAGCATATTATACAATAATATTAAAGTTCTGATCTTGAAAATATCACATTTTTGAATTTTCAAGGCAGTCTGGGTGTTTATTATTATTTCCGTCACAACGGTCAATTTTGTAATTAGATACAATTAGGTAATTAACGAATTATATGCTTTAATTTCAGGTCATCCAAGTAAGATGTTTTATATTTGTTTTGTGCTTTTGACTGTCCTCGATCACAGCTTTTGTGTTAAGTCAATGGAAAAGCAATTGGCAGCAAGTTGCTAATTTCCGAGTATGAAAATGGTCATAACTTTTTTAATACTGAAGATATGAAAGTGAATTAGGTGTCAAATTAAAATTCTTTTCCCCGCTGTATCTCTGAAACTAAAACTAAAGACGTTGAACCTTGCTGCTTGTAAACCTCTAGACTTTATAAATACAGAACGGAAACAGGCCCTTCGACCCACCAGGTCTGCAGCGATCGCCCCGCACAGTAACCAACACACACTAGGGACAATGTTACAACTTACTGAAGCCAATTAACCTACAAACCTGCACATCTTTGTAGTGTGGGAAGAAAACCGGAGCACCCGGAGAAAACTCACGCGGGCATGGGGAGAACGTGCAAACTCCATACAGACAGCCACGTAGTCAGGATGGAACCCGGGTCTCTGGCGCCGTGAGGCAGCAGCTCTACCAGCTGCACCACTCAACCTAATTAAGTTCATTTTGACTTCTCGCCGTAGAAAGAAAGAAAGAAAGAAAGGAGAATGTTGTTCTTGAACTTGGAGAGAGTGAAAGGTGGAAACAATAGGTAACAGGATGCACAGATGTGCAGCCAATTCTAGGATGTGAAGGTTAACTGATCTGCCATTGTTGTGTGCTGTCGATGGCGTGTGTAGAGCTCTCATGACCACAGAACAGGATACCAGGTGCTTCATAAATAATTCTGCCTGAGATTTCTCCACGAGCTGCCAGTCCATACGCTTCACGCCACTCTGTGTCATCCAGGCACGGTTCAGCTGCATAAACACAACTCAAGCATTGATTAATCTGCAGGCTACACACAAGCAGCTGCAGATGCTGCTTCACAATACAAGGAACTACTTCAGAGTTGAAGTGCTGAGCCACCGGGAGATCAGGTAGGTTAAGACGGACTGAGCGGAGGTGTTCAGTGAAACGATCTTGTTCAATGCAACCCTTCCCACCCAAACCACCCTGCCCCAGGTATTTTCCCCTGCAACCGCAGGAGATGCAACACCTGTCCCTTTACCTCCCCACTTGACTCCATCCAAGGACCCAAACAGTCTTTCCAGGTGAGGCAGAGGTTCACCTGCACCTCCTCCAACCTCATCTACTGTATCCGCTGTTCCAGGTGTCAACTTCTCTACAACGACGAGACCAAGCACAGGCTTGGCGATCACTTCGCCCAACACCTCTGCTTAGTCCGTCTTAACCAACCTGATCTCCCAGTGGCCCAGCACGTCCCTCCATTGACGAACTGTACACTGCAAGGGCCAGGAAGCGAGCGGGCAAGATCATCTCTGACTCCTCTCACCCTGGCCACAAACTCTTTGAATCACTTCCCTCTGGAAGGCGACTCCGGACTGTCAAAGCTGCCACAGCCAGACATAAAAACAGTTTTTATCCACGAGTAGTTGCTCTACTCAACAGCCAAAATTCTGTAGCCTGCATTTGATCTGGTATTTTGTTGATTCACATGCTTGATCAATGGTGTTTTATCATTAATGTTTTATTATTATTAATGCTTAGTGTTTTCTGAGTCATTTGTAACTGTTACTGTGTGTCATGTTGTTACTTATGGGCGGAGGATCAAGGCAAATTCCTTGTATGTGAATACTTGGCCAATAAACTTACTTACTTAGTTACTTTACCGCAAGCGAGGGGGTAGATTGAGTTTAGTTTATTGTCATGTGTGCCGAGGCTTTATGTTGCTTGCTATCCAGTCAGTGAAAAGATTACACATGATTATCCACTGATTAACTCCAGCTTTTTGTGACTATACATGATTACAATCGAGCCGTCCAGTGTACAGATAAAGGGAATAACGTTTAGTGCAAGGTAAAATCTAGTAAAGTCCGATTAAAGATAGTCCAAGGGTCACCAATGAGGTAGATGGGAGGTCAGGACTGCTCTCAAGTTGGTGAGAGGACGATTCAGTTGCCTGATAACAGCAGTCAAGAAACTGTCCCTGAATCTGAAGGTGTGCTTTTTCACACTTCTGTACCTCTTGCCAGATGGGAGAGGGGAGAAGATGGGAGTGCCCGAGGTGAGACTGGTCCTTGATTATGCTGCTGGCCTTGCCGAGGCAGCGTTAGGTGTGCTGGGATACTAAAAGACATTCGGACAAAAGGACAAACACATTTCTGTACCTCTTGTTCGATGGGAGAGGTACCTTTCATATGTCATAGGAGCAGAATTAGGCCATTTGGCCCATCTAGCCTACTATCCATCCACTTTGCCTCGCACTTGGTGTTTTGAATCAAGTGTTGTCTGTGGTTCTTTGCATTTCCACAAGTCTGCGGCATTCTGATTGTCCCCACCCGAAATGTCAACCTATCCATGTTCTCCACAAATGCTGCCTGACCCGCTGAGTTACTCCAGCACTCTGTGAAACGTCCCTTATCCATGTTCTCCACAAATGCTGCCTGACCTGCTGAGTAACTCCAGCACTCTGTGAAACGTCCCTTATCCATGTTCTCCAGATGCTGCCTGACCTGCTGAGTAACTCCAGCACTCTGTGTCTACGGTGCCATCCATGTTCTCCACAAATGCTGCCTGACCCGCTGAGTAACTCCAGCACTCTGTGAAACGTCCCTTATCCATGTTCTCCACAGATGCTGCCTGACCCGCTGAGTAACTCCAGCACTCTGTGAAACGTCCCTTATCCATGTTCTCCAGATGCTGCCTGACCCGCTGAGTTACTCCAGCACTCTGTGAAACGTCACCTATCCATGTTCTCCACAAATGCTGCCTGACCTGCTGAGTAACTCCAGCACTCTGTGAAACGTCACCTATCCATGTTCTCCACAAATGCTGCCTGACCCGCTGAGTAACTCCAGCACTCTGTGAAACGTCACCTATCCATGTTCTCCACAAATGCTGCCTGACCTGCTGAGTAACTCCAGCACTCTGTGAAACGTCCCTTATCCATGTTCTCCAGATGCTGCCTGACCCGCTGAGCTACTCCAAATCTATGGAGTGGAAGTTTGGGAGGAATATAGACCAGACAAGGACAATGGGACTAGCATCGATGGGGCATGGAGCAGTTGGGTCAAAAGGCCTGTTTCCAAGCGGTGTGACTGTGACTCATGTTTCACAAACTCCTGAAGCAGCAAGTGACTAGATGTGGTTGTTTGTGAATCTACATCAGGCACTGTATTGTACCCTGCTGGTTTGTCGTATCGATTGGGTATTCTCTCCATGTGTTCAATAGACAATAGGTGTAGGAGTAGGCAATTCGGCCCTTCGAGCCAGCACCGCCATTCAATGTGATCATGGATGATTATCTACAATCAGTATCCCGTTCCTGCCTTCTCTCCATATCCCTTAACTCCGCTATCTCTAAGTGCTCTATCTAACTCCCTCTTGAAAGCACCCACAGAACCAGACTCCACCGCCCTCTGAAGCAGAGAATTGCACACACTCACAACTCTCTATGTGAAAAAGTTTTTCTTCATCACCGATCTAAATGGCTTATCCCTTATTTTTAAACTATGGCCCCTGGTTCTGGACTCCCTCAACCTTCTAAATTCCAGTGCATGCAAGCCCAGCCATTCCAATCTATCAACATATGACAGTCCCTCCATTCCGTGAATTAACCTTGTGAACCTACGCTGCAATCCCTAAATAACAAGAATGTCCTTCCTCAAGTTTGGAGACGAAAGCTGCACACAATACTCCAGGGTTACACAAAAAGCTGGAGAAACTCAGCGGGTGCAGCAGCATCTAAGGAGCGAAGGAGATAGGCGACGTTTTGGGTTGAGACCCTTCTTCAGACTGGTCAGGGATCAGGGAAACGAGAGATATAGACGGTGATGTGGAGAGATAAAGAACAATGAATGAAAGATATGCAAAAAAGTATCGATGATAAAGGAAACAGGCCATTGTAAGCTGTTTGTAGTGTGAAAATGAGAAGCTAGTGCGACTTGGGTGGGGGAGAGATAGAGAGAGAAGGAATACGAGGGCCCGAGGGCTGAGGGAGAGGTACGAAGGGGAGGAGGCAGCCTGGGTTAACAGAATTGAGAAAATTCAATGTTTAAGCCCAGAGGATGCAGACTCCCCAAGCGGAATATGAGGTGCTGTTCCTCCAACTTGCGGTGTTGCTCACTCTGGCCGTGGAGGAGGCCCAGGACCGAGAGGTCGGATACGGAATGGGAGGGGGAGTTGAAGTGCTGAGCCACCGGGAGGTCGGGTTGGCTCACTGCCTGCTGTACCTGCATGCTTAAGGGCATATCCCACCAGCATGCAACTCCATTGAGCGCGATCAAATACAAGCGGGGGCCGCGCGGAGGTCGGGTGATCCCCTGTACAGGGCCGTTCCCACCAGCATGCGCCTGCATGCGGCAAGCGCGACCAAACCGGCAGCGGGGGCCGCGCGGAGGTCGGGTGAGTGGCACAACGCGGCGCAAAGTGAGGCGAACTTGGAGCGAAGTCTAAGGTAAGTTCGCCAGGACAGAGAGGGGCACACAGAGAGGGGCACAGAGGCACACACACAGAGTACCACGGAGCCACACACAGAGAGGGTCATGGAGGCACCTACAGAGAGGGCCACGGAGGCACGATGTCGGAGCGGTGTGTAATGCGTCGAGGCGACTGCAAGCCGACAAGCCGTTGCCGAGCGGAATTTTCGAACATAGTCAGTTTTTGGGAGCCCCGCGCGATGTCGGGACGAACTCTGCACAATTCCGCACGGCTCCGGCGATCGAAGTGGGACCGGCCCCGCGACGCCGGACGGCTCAAGCGACCATGTTAGGTCGCGCTCATCGCATGGAGTTGCATGCTGGTGGGACAGGCCCTTTACTTTCAGTGACTGTTCTATATGTTCTTTCGACTCAGGATCAGTTCCTGTGGATTGGAGGGTAGCTAATGTTATCCCACTTTTTAAGAAAGACGGGAGAGAGAAAACAGGGAATTATAGACCAGTTAGCCTGACATCAGTGGTGGGGAAGATGCTGGAGTCAATTATTAAAGATGAAATAGCCGCACATTTGGATAGCAATAACAGGATCGGTCCGAGTCAGCATGGATTTACGAAGGGGAAATCATGTTTCACTAATCTTCTGGAATTTTCTGAGGATGTAACTAGGAAAATGGACAAGAGATGGCCAGTGGATGTAGTGTAGCTGGACTTTCAGAAAGCATTTGATAAGGTCCCACATAGGAGATTAGTGGGCAAAATTAGGGCACATGGTATTGGAGCTAGAGTGCTGACATGGATAGAGAAGTGGTTGGCAAACAGGAAACAAAGAATAGGGATTAAATGTTAAAGAAGGAACTGCAGATGCTGGAGAATCGAGGGTTACACAAAAAGCTGGAGAAACTCAGCGGGTGCAGCAGCATCTAAGGAGCGAAGGAGATAGGCGACGTTTCGGGTCGAGACCCTTCTTGAGACCTGCTGAGTTTCTCCAGCTTTTTGTGTAACTAAAGAATAGTAAGATTGAACGAGAACTTACCAAGTTTGAAGGTTGATCTTTATTTCATGAGGAGTTGCGGTGAGGGATTTCGTGAAGAGCCCGCCGGCACGCATGCGCGACATTCTTCAAAGCAGCGGTGTGGAATCACAGAAACAACAACAGAAATGACTTGGCATAGTAAGATTTAAAGAGACTCTGATTACCAGCTGAAGATGATCGAGGGTTGGGAGCGGAGGGCACGAAATCCCTCACCGCAACTCCTCATGAAATAAAGATCAACCTTCAAACTTGGTAAGTTCTCGTTCAATCTTACTATTTCATTTCGGAGTCACGTGAGTGACTTCGTGAAGACTTCAAAGCTTCTGTGATTACACGCCCTGGACAACGTCCATGCAGACACACCACTAGCAAGGATGGATTGGAGTAAACAAGTTGATGAAACGAGGTTATACTGAAACAAAAAGAAGATTTATTAATAACACAACAAATAACGCCCTTTTAATCAGGGACATCCCCACGTTCACACCCGGCGTTCAGCACGGCCTCTGCAAACTGAAGGGGAGCAGCAACAGGCTTATTATAGAAACGCTGGAACACAGCTTCATTCGCCCATCCTGCTGTGGCGAGGATATGGTCCATGGGTACCTCCATGACCCTCGCCGCCGACGTAGATGCAGCCCTGGTGGAGTGGGATTTAAACACATTAGTGTCAATACCTGCCTTAGCCAGGACGATCCGGAGCCACCTGGAGATCGTCTGGACTGTCACTCGATGGTGAGGTCGTTTGTGAGTGACAAGCAGGTACAACTCCATTCCTCTGATGCTCCTCGTCACCTTGATGTAGTAACGGATGTGAGTGGCTAAACATAGCCGAGCATCTGCAGGGTATGCCGGGAACTTCAGCTGCAGCCCTGTGCACCCAGGTCTATGCTGCTTAAGTAGCTCATCGACGAAAAAGACTACTTCTCCAGGGGTCGACGTCATCCTGTCAATACGTAGTTTGTGGAGCGTCTGAACCCGCTGTGCTGAAGTCAGCGCTAGTAACATCACCAATTTCATAGTGAGTTGGTCCAGCTGTAACCCTTCCATGGGTGACCACGACCTGAGCAGGGTAAGCACATCCCTGACATCCCAGGTGATGTTGTAGCGTGGTGTAGGCGGATTCAGATTGAATATTCCCCGCATAAGCCTGGACACTAGCCTGTTCGATCCAACCTCGATGTTGAGGTAGAATGATAGCGCACTCCTGGCGCTGTTGATGGCACTATAACTCAAGTGCTCATCATGGTGCAACCCCGCGAGGAATTCCAGGACGTCGGCTATGGAGACATCGTCATAGGTGATGTGAGAGCGACTGCAGTAGGCTTCCCACTTGGTGATGTGGGAGAGATATCTCCGCCTGGTTGACTCTCGACAGGATGCTCCAATGGTGTTCATGGTCCGGGTGGTAAGGCCATACTGCATCCATGGCCTGGTCAGAACCTGCAAGCCAGTAATTTTAGATAGGCATGGCAGGGGTGTAACTCCCCTGAGACAGGGTGAGAAACCACATGCGGGCAACCCTCTAGAGGGACCCAAGGTTGACTAATCATGTCAGAGACCACCGGATACCAAGGCTGTGTAGGCCAGTCGGGTATGACAAGAATGCCTCTGGCAGAATCCATCCTGATTTTTTGTAATACCCGACTGATGAGGCAAAACGGGGGGAATGCATAGAAAAACCACTTCCCCCAGTCTAGCGAGAATGCATCAATCGCTAATGCCCCAGGGTCTGGTTCCCATGAAACATATGTCGGTACCTGATGGTTCAACCGGGACGCAAAAAGGTCGATATCCGGTTGGCCAAATTTGGCTGTAATTTGGGCAAATATTTGAGGATGCAGCATCCACTCAATACTATCATTGAATTTGCGTGACCTGGTGTCTGCCACAGTATTAAGCCTACCTGGCAAATAGGTGGCTGAAATCCAAATATCTCGATTAATACACCAGCACCAAATAGTATTAGCCAATTTGTCACAAGAGACTGACCTGGTACCGCCCATATGGTTTAAATATGCCACCGCTGTGGTGTTGTCTATTTGGAGACGGACATGAGTGCCACTAAGATGAGCACAATATGCCCGCAGTCCGTGAAATGCTGCAAGCAGCTCCAAATAGTTAATCCCTTGTACTAGCAACATGCTAGCTTCAAGGGGATCCCACCTGCCTCCACAACTAGAAGAGCTGTCCGCAGCTCCCCAGCCTAGAGAGCTTGCGTCAGTTTGCAAATATACCACCGGATTGGGCACAACAATGGGTTTGAATGCCCTGCCAATATTGGACACCCACCATTGGAGCTCAACCTTAGCATCAGAAGGCAGCTCCATAGGTCTGTCAAAATGACCAGCGTTCTTTTTTAACGCAATAATTTTGGCCCTTTGCAGGTTTTGATAATGTAAAGGCCCAAACCGGGCTGCCGGAAATAAAGCTACGATTTTCCCAATTATCTTAGCTGTATGCCGAATAGATGGTATACTGGCGGATGCGAGATCCTGACATGCAAGGGAGACATCCTCCACCTTGTGAAATGGAATGGTGGCCCTCATTTGAATAGAGTCCACCGTGAAACCCAAATAATCCATAACCTGGGATGGGTGAAACTTCGATTTTTCTGGATGAACTATAAACCCCAGTTGCTGAAATATAGTAACAGTTGCTAAAACAGCGCTTTCAGCTGCTTCCAGAGTATTGCCAATAATCAGAATATCATCCAAATAAGCCATTACAATATGATGTTCTATGCGTAATTTGGCCATAATAGGTTTAAGTAATTTAGTAAAGAGCCTAGGGGCAGTAGTAAGCCCATTTGGTAAGGCTCGATATTGCCAGAGCTGATCCATCCAGACAAATTTCAAAAATTTCCGGTGATGTTTCCGGATGGACACTGAATAGTATGCATCTTTTAAATCAATACATGCCATAAAGCAACCATACGAAATCAGTGATTTGGCTGTCTCAAAGGTGTCCATTTTGAAATGTGTATATGTTACAAAGGTATTCAACTGGGTCAAATCAATAATCACCCGACAACCTCCATCCTTTTTTGGTCTAGTAAATATATTGGAGACGAATTCAATGGGCTCGTGAATAGTTTTCTCTATCACGCCTTTTTGTTCCAAACGAAAAATTTCAGCCGTGCCTGCTGCCTGCTCAACAGCAGACAGCGTAAACTTCCGTTTAGGCATATGCTGGGATGGAGGAACTTTGCCGTCAATAAATTCAATAGAATGACCCCGAACATTTTGTAAAACAAATTTATCCGAAGTAACTGATACCCAAGCTTTAGCAAAGAACCGGAGTCGCCCTCCCACATGTGAGATTAAAGGGGCAGGGGAAAGAAACCCAGACCGCCTTACCTCCATGGTCACCGGCGGTCCCTGACATACTTGGGTGGCCGAGGAGGTGCTGGGTTGGGCTGACGATAAGATGGCTTCATCTTCCACTGGGGTCGCTGTGTGCCTGACCCTAAAAAAGACCGCTGCTGCTGGCCCTGTTGGTAGTAGTGCTGAGTAGTAGCATATGGTCTTGATGCTGATGCGACCGGACCTCGCGGTCGAGCAGGGGGAGCTTTTGGCACCATCGGTCTGGGGGCGATCTGAGATCGCATAATTCCCACCGTTTTGGCTACCTCGTCCAGCTCCTTGACCCTCTTCGGAAGGTCTTCCCCGAAGAGTTGTCGGGGCGGTGGGGGCGGCGGTGGCTTACACAATCCTGCAAATTTTGGGTTGATAGACGGACGGATGCTGTTCTTCCGGAAATCGTTGATTTCATGTTGGGTGGCACATAATAGTGCTAACGCATCCTCCTGATCCAATGACAGGTCCGTTCCATCGACCGACCGCGCAAAGGCGGTAATACCGGCCGTGAGGAGTTTGAGGATCCGCTGGAGTTTAACCTCCTGATGGCGGACAGCCACGCCGATGTTGCCCCATATGGGCGTATTGACCAGTGGCACGTTGAGGGCATTACAGTTGGACGGGGCCTTGTGGCGCTGAGTGGCCTGTGAGAGTACTTCCTCCTGCAACCGATGATTCGTGAGAAAGTCCACTGTTGCTGCCAGCTTCGGCTGGAGCGGAAGTCCAGTTGTAATTGGTGCAGCAAATTTGGCTGCCACGTCCAGTAACTCAGCTGTCGGTGGCTCCGACGGTGTTGGGGTGGGGTCAAACCCTTCTTCCCCTTGTGGCTCGCTGATGAGGGAAACCGGCGAGGCGGCCCTGTGCCTGACGATATCCGTGGGTGCGTACTGCTGTTGATTATGGAGTACCAGCTCCAGCAGCCGCTCGCTGCGGTCAATACGCCCCCCATCCTGAACACTCGGATGGTCGGAGTCCTCCGGCTCAGAAAACATGCCGGGGCTCCTATCATCGGCCCGCACCTCAGAGAAGTGATCTCGGTGCCGGAATGGATCGCTTTCGGCCGCCGCAGCGAAACCGTGCGAGTCCCGTGCGGGCAGGGTGTCCAACCGCCTCTTCTTGGCAGGAGTAGAAGCCGTTGCCACAAAGGGCCCTGACGGCTTGGGGTCGACTCCAGCAGAAGCATGGAGCGACGCCCGCACAGGCTTGCCGGCTGTCCGCATTTCGGACGGTGCCGACGCATGGTCTCGTCCTCCCATCCATGGGGGACTCGGCGACCGAGGCGGGACCGTACCCAAGCCCCCCGTCCCGGCGGCGGGGGTTGGGAGTTGGGTAGCAGACCTTAACGACCCAGGTCCCGCCATTGCACCAGACCGCTCCATGGCGGCTGGTGGAGCCTTGGCCCGGACCGGGTTAGGCTTACGGGCGCCTCTGCTGCCTTTTAATGAAGGGCTAGCGGAGGGGGGTCGGGCCGCAGCACGAAACCCCTTCCCCGTTGTCGCCAAAGGCGAACTTGTGGCAGGGTCCACCCTTTCAGGAGGCACCCCGACGTCCTCCTCCACGCACTCCTCCTCGGAGCTGTGGCGACTCAGCGGGTCCCGACCTGCAGCAGCAGACGGCAATGACTTCCCCGCCTTCTTCCCGGCCCCAGGTGGAAACGATGAGGGCGCCGGGCCACGACTTCTTCGTCCAGACATGCTGAACACTCCAATCCGCACCCTTGCTGAAAGACAAAACCGACAGCAAGGGCCAACCAACTTAAGGTGAGTTTAACTTACCTAAGCGGCTCCTTTTGAAGGGCTGGCGAGGAGCGCGCCCCACCGCCAGCTGTCGGCAGCAATGCGTTGCGACGATATGTCGCGCATGCGTGCCGGCGGGCTCTTCACGAAGTCACTCACGTGACTCCGAAATGAAATAGGGATTAACGAGTCCCTTTCAGAATGGCAGGCAGTGACTAGTGGGGTACCGCAAGGCTCTGTGCTGGGACCGCAGCTATTTGCAATGAACATCAATGATTTGGATGAAGGGATTCAAAGTAACATTAGCAAATTTGCAGATGACACAAAGCTGGGTGGTAATGTGAACTGTGAGGAGGATGCTATGAGAATGCAGGGTGACTTGGACAGGTTGGGGAGTGGGCAGATGCATGGCAGATTAAGTTTAATGTGGAGAAATATGAGGTTATCCACTTGGGTATTTTAACAGGAAGGCAGATTACTATCTAAATGGTGTCAAGTAGGGAAAAGGGGAAGTACAACGGGATCTGGGGGTCCTTGTTCATCAGTCTATGAAAGTAAGCATGCAGGTACAGCAGGCAGTGAAGAAAGTGAATGGCATGTTGGCCTTTATAACAAGAGGAGTCAAGTATAGGAGCAAAGAGGACCTTCTGCAGTTGTACAGAGCCCTAGTGAGACCACACCTGGAGTATTGTGTGCAGTTTTGGTCCTCTAATTTCAGGAAGAACATTCTTGCTATTGAGGGAGTGCAGCATAGGTTTACAAGGTTAATTCCCTGGATGGCGGGAGTGTCATATGCTGAGAGAATAGAGCGGCTGGGCTTGTACACTCTGGAGTTTAGAAGGATGAGAGGGAATCTTATTGAAACATATAAGATTGTTAAGGGCTTGGACACACTAGAGGCAGGAAACATGTTCCCGATGTTGGGGGAGTCCAGAACCAGGGACCACAGTTTAAGAATAAGGGGTAAGCCATTTAGAACGGAGAGGAGGAAACACTATTTCTCACAGAGAGTTGTGAGTCTGTGGAATTCTCTGCCTCAGAGGGCGGTGGAGGCCGGTTCTCTGGATACTTTCAAGAGAGAGCTAGATAGGGCTCTTAAAGATAGCGGAGTCAGGGGATATGGGGATAAGGCAGGAACGGGGTACTGATTGGGGATGATCAGCCATGATCACATTGAATGGCGGTGCTGGCTCGAAGGGCCGAATGGCCTACTCCTGCACCTATTGTCTATTGTTCCCGTTGTACTTCCCCTTTTGCCAACCACACCTTTCAGATAATAATCTTCCTTCCTGTTTTTGCTTCTTCTTCTTGCGTATGGAGTGCACAAAAGGGCCTGTCCCACCAGCATGCGATTGCATGCATCTAGCACAACCAAACGTGGTGGCTTGAGGCGTACGGCCTCGCGGGGCCGGTCCCAATTCGAACCGCGGAGGCGTTTGGAGTTGTGCGGGGCTGGTCCCGACATCATACACACCAATCAGCTGGGCAGGAGGCGGGCGGACTGAATTTGGACATCGCATGGCGCTGGGCGGTGACGTCACCGTGCAACGCCACACGCTAGGCGTATGCCGTCGAGACGCTGCGTACGCCCTCAATGCGCCTGGGGGCCGACAGGCCGTTGGCACGCGGGACTATCGGACAGTGGACGATTTTTGGAGCCCCGGGCGATGTCGGGACCAGCCCTGCACAACTCCATACGCCTCCGCCGATCGAAGTGCGACCGGCCCCGCGAGGCCATACGCCTCAAGCCACCACGTTTGGTCGCGCTAGACGCATGCAATCGCATGCTGGTGGGACAGGCCCTTAAAGTTGTAGGACAACTTGTTCTATTTGATCTTATTTGATTGTGCACACCAGGTTGATTGCATTTGTCAAAACAGGGCGGACCACGTGAAGGTTGCAATCTCCCACTTCCCTGTTTTTGCTACCAAAGTGGATAAACTGACATTTATCCACATTAAACTGCATCTGCCAAGCATCTGCCCACTCACCCAACCTGTCCAAGACACCCTGCATTCTCATAGCATCCTCCTCACAGTTCACACTGCCACCCAGCTTTGTGTCGTCTGCAAATTTGCCGTTACCTTTAATCCCTTCATCCAAATCATTAATATATATCAATAGACAAGTTAAGGGCAAAAGTTCGAGTCAACACAGAATTAGGTGCTGCCACTCACAACTGAAGAAGGGAGAGGGTGGGGACAGAAGAGGGAGGAGCAAGAGACAGAGAGAGGGAGGGAGGGAGGGGAAGAGAGGGAGGCGGGAAGGGAGAGAGGGAGGGGGAGAGAGAAATAAAGAAAATGATGAACATTGTGATAGTCCCTGCCACAACTCCCTCCTCTGGCAGCTCGTTCCATACACCCACCACTGTTTTGGGGGGATAGTTGTTACCACTTGCCCACCAGATGTGACCCCACCACCACCAATCTCAACACCCTCCCTGTCATTAAAGCCTTGTTTGTCCTTACTCCTTTGCCCGTCAGACAATTGGAAGGAAGCCAACAGGTGATGATACAGGTAGAGAGCTCTGTAACCTCCCATTTTCCACAGCTAGAGTCGACAGCACCCACTTCGTAGAAGCTCGCACACGCAATCACTGCTCATTCACACCCCGGTCTCCAGCTCGGAGCTCCAAGCTTTCATCTCATCTGATCAAGGGAACGGAGTAACTGATTCAGCAGACACCTTTCTGAGGTCCAAAGACCTACAGGTATGTAGGTAAACTGGCTCGGTAACCGTAAAATTGTCCCTAGTGTGTGTAGGATAGTGTTAATGTGCGGGGATCGCTGGTTGGCACGGACCTGGTGGGCCGAAGGGTCTGTTTCCAAGCGGTGTGACTCTGTGACTCATGTTTCACAAACTCCTGAAGCAGCAAGTGACTAGATGTGGTTGTTTGTCAATCTACATCAGGCACTGTATTGTACCCTGCTGGTTGGTCGTATCGATTGGGTATTCTCTCCGTGTGTTCAATAGACAAGTCAAGGCCAAAAGTTCCACTCAACACAGAATAAGGTGCTGCCACTCAAGTCTGATGGAGGGAGAGGATGGGGACAGAAGAGAGGCGGAGAGGGAGAGAGAGAGAGAGAGAGAGAGAGAGAGAGGGAAAGAGAGAGAGAGAGAGAGAGAGGGAGATGTTGAGAGAGAGAACCAGGATTGAACCCGGGTCTCTGGCGCTGTGAGGCAGCAGCTCTACCCGCTGCACCACCATGTCGCCCTCTGGTTTCCTCCCACATCCCAAAGACGTGCGGGTTTGTAAGTTAATTGTCCCCCTCGTGTGCAGGGAGTGGATGAGAAAATGGGATAACATAGAACTAGTGATCAACAGTTGGCACAGAGCCTGTGGGCCGAACGGCCTGTTTCCACACTGTGTCTTCAAACCGCAACACACAAGAATGCAACAGGATGGGGCGGGTGCAGAGAATGTTTAAGTGGATGCTGCAGGACTCAAGGGCCTGACGTTCAGAAAGTGGTTGATCCGGCTGGGACTGTTCCTTGGAATGCAGGTGAATTAGGCGAAATGATGTCAGGTTATTCATGTACTCATCTGACAGACGCCACGTTACAAAGAGATGCACAGATTATTATTCCATTCCTTGATGATGTTATTGTTACATCCACACCAAGGATGCAACGAGACCTGGATGTCATGGTACACCAGTCATTGAAAGTAGGCATGCAGGTGCAGCAGACTGTGAAGAAAGCGAATGGTATGTTGGCATTCATAGCAAAAGGATTTGAGTACAAGAGCAGGGAGGCTCTACTGCAGTTGTACAGGGTCTTGGTGAGGACACACCTGGAGTATTGCGTACAGTTTTGGTCTCCTAATCTGAGGAAAGACATTCTTGCCATAGAGGGAGTACAGAGAATGCTCACCAGACTGATTCCTGGGATGGCAGGACTTCCATATGAAGAAAGACTGGATAGACTTGGCTTATACTCGCTTGAATTTAGGAGATTGAGGGGGGATCTTATAGAGACTTACAAAATTCTTAAGGGGTTAGACAGGCTAGATGCAGGAAGATTGTTCCCGATGTTGGGGAACTCCAGAACAAGGGGTCACTGTTTAAGGATAAGGGGGAAGTCTTATAGGACCGAGATGAGAAGATCATTTTTCACACAGAGAGTGGTGAATCTGTGGAATTGTCTGCCACAGAAGGTAGTTGAGGCCAGTTCATTGGCTATATTTAAGAGGGAGTTAGATGTGGCCCTTGTGGCTAAGGGGATCAAAGGGTATGGAGAGAAGGCAGGTACAGGATACTGAGTTGGATGATCAGCCATGATCATATTGAATGACTGTGCAGGCTCGAAGGGCCGAATGGCCTACTCCTGCACCTATTTTCTATGATTAAAAACATAGAAATTAGGTGCAGGAGTAGGCCATTCGGCCTTTCGAGCCTGCACCGCCATTCAATATGATCATGGCTGATCATCCAAATCAGTATCCTGTACCTGCCTTCTCTCCATACCCTTTGATCCCCTTAGCCACAAGGGCCACATCTAACTCCCTCTTAAATATAGCTGATTCTATGATTCTAAGTGGCCACGGGCACCAAGCCAATGCAACAGTGTCCGCTACTTCGCCAGCAAAACAAGTAGACTGACACAGAGTGCTGGATTAACTCCGCGGGTCAGTCTGCATCTGTGGAGAACATGGATAGGTGACGTTTCGGGTCAGGACCCTTCTTCAGACTGATTCATAGTAGAATAGAAATAATAGAATTAGGCCATTCGGCCCTTCAAGACTACTCCGCCATTCCATCATGGCTGATCTCTGCCTCCTAATCCCATTTTCCTTCCTTCTCCCCATAACCCTTGACACCTGTTCTAATCAAGAATTTGTCCATCTCTGCATTAAAAATATCCACTGACACTGGCCTCCACACCCCTCTGTGGCAATGAATTCCACAGATTCACCACCCTCTGACTAAAGAAATTCTTCCTCACCTCCTTTCTAAAAGAGCGCCCTTTAATTCTGAGGCTACTGTTCTGAGGCTAATTCTGTTAAAACTACCTTAACAGATAAGAACGGGAGATATTTGATAGTTACCGGGGAGATCCATGCTACCCTAATTACCTTGGTAAACATATATGCGCCCAAAACTAATACCCCACACTTTTAAACCAAAATACCACACAAATACCATCACAGATCACTCCCCAATAACTTTTTTTCTAAAAATGGAATGAATGACTAAAAACAAACTGTTTTGGAGGTACAGTCCTCAAATTTTAAAAGAGGGGTATATATTTAAAACAGCAAATGGACCTTTTTTTCGAAATAAACGATGCGCCAGACATATCACCTACACTATTATGGGAATCTTTTAAAGCATTTATTCGAGGCATTATAATTTCAAAATAAGGAAAATAAGAACAAACAAAGACAGTTAGAAGAATAAATTAGACAACTGGACAGAGAAAACGCTAAAGACCCCACTACGGATAAACATAATATAATAATAATACTGAAATTTAAATTAAATAAAGTATTATCAGAGAAAGTCATAAGATTATTACAAATTACAAGACAGGAACATTTTGAATTTGGAGATAAGCCCCATAAACGTCTGGCACGTCAGTTTAAAAAAACAAGAAAAGGATGACACAATTTCAAAGATTAAACCAGACAAAGGGGAAGTATTGACCTTGCTGACTGATATTAATAAACGATTTGCACAATTTTACGAGAATCTGTATTCATCTAAAACGATAACAAACACCAACAAAGTTACAGAGTTCTTGGATAATTGTAACCTTCCTAAACTAGAGTTACAGGAACAAGAGGAATTGGGAGCACAAATCTCAAATAAGGAAATAGAAGAAACAATAATCTCATTAAAAAATGGAAAAACACCAGGACCCGACGGATTTAGCAATGAATTCTATAAAAGGTTTTATGACATATTTACACGTTGCCTACAGAAAATGTATACTTATGCCTTCAAAGAACAAACACTACCTGAAACACTAGCAGAATCCACGATCACACTAATACTTAAGAAAGATAAAGATGTGGAAGAACCTGGATCATACAGAGCTATTGCGTTGCTAAACACAGATCAAAAAATATTAGCGAAAATACTAGCTAGAAGACTAAGTAAATATGCTAGTAAATTAATACGTCCGGATCAAACAGGGTTTATCCCTAAGAGACAATCATTTAATAATCTGAGACGTCTGCTCAATATAATGCATTCACACCAAAGGGAAGATCAAAAACTATCAATCATATTGTTGGATGAAGAGAAAGCCTTCAATCAGGTCGAATAGGATTATATGGTCAGGGTATTGCAAGAATTTCAACTGGGAGAGAATTTTATTCTATGGATTAAATTACTATATAATAAGCCAACGGGCAGAATATTAACTAACAATAATTTATCTACGAAATTTCAATTGTCAAGGGGTAATAGACAAGGATGTTCACCATCACCGTTGTTATTTGCTCTCATAATTGAACCTCTAGTGGAAAGAATTAGAACTCATCCGAATATCCATGGATATAAAACAAAATATTCCAACAATAAAATATCATTATACGCTGATGATATACTATTGTACATCACAAAACCTCATATTACTATACCAAATATTTTAAACTTAATAGAGGACTTCGGAGCATTTTCACGATATAGAATAAATTGAAATAAAAGTGACATGTCAATAAAACCGAAAGACTCTACACATCTTTTACAGTTTCTTTTCAAAATAGCTACGGAAAGATTTAAATACTTGGGTATCGAAATTACTAGAAAATATCAAGACATGTTTGACGCAAATTATAACCCTCTACTTAAGAAACTATATAACTTGATTAAATTTTGGAAAACACTTCCTTAATAGGCTGAATAAATGCCATAAAAATGATTTTTTACCACAAATTCTATTCCTGTTCCAATCTATTCCAATATACTTACCCAAAAAACTGGATTTAGATATCACAAATTTTATTTGGGATTATAAATCGCACAGAATACAAAGAGCTCATCTGAATAAACCCAAAGTAGTAGGGGGATTAGCACTCCCCAACTTCATGTATTACTACTGGTCTGTAAATTATTAGAAACATGATGCAATTGCTGGATAACTCTCCCCAGCAACCGGATTGGAATATTATGGAGAAAGAGGACTGCTCTCCTTACAATATTGGAGCGATCCTTCTTGCACCAATGATGACGAATAATACAAATTACAACAAAAATCCAAAAGTACAATTAGAATTTGGAAACAAATAAAACACAATTTAAAATTAAGAAATTTATCCCTCTTACCTCCTATCAGTAAAAACCCTTCGTTTAAACCTTCAACTATAGATAAAGCATTTATACAGTGGGAAAGAGCCGGAATTAAAATCTTCAGAGATTTGTATGAAATGGGAAAACTATTCTCATTTAAACAATTACAACTAAAATAGAATTTGGGAAACAATCAGTATTTTAAATATTTCCAAATCTGTGACTATCTGAAAAAATACGCACAAGACTATCACAATATGCCTCCAGACTTACTGGAAGAAGTAATTAATACAAAGACAGAATCAGCAAACCTAATATATATATATATTATATTATTCTAAACGCAGAAATACCAACAATAGAAGGTATCAGGAGAGACTGGCAAAAATAACATGGTAAACGGTAGGGAATTGAAGAATACAGTTGAACAGAGGGATCTGGGAATAACCGTGCATAGTTCTTTGAAGGTGGAATCTCATATAGATAGGGTGGTAAAGAAAGCTTTTGGTATGCTAGCCTTTATAAATCAGAGCATTGAGTATAGAAGCTGGGATGTAATGTTAAAATTGTACAAGGCATTGGTGAGACCAAATCTGGAGTATGGTGTACAATTTTGGTCGCCCAATTATAGGAAGGATATCAACAAAATAGAGAGGGTACAGAGGAGATTTACTAGAATGTTGCCTGGGTTTCAACAGCTAAGTTACAGAGATAGGTTGAATAAGTTAGGTCTTTATTCTCTGGAGCGCAGAAGGTTAAGGGGGGACTTGATAGAGGTCTTTAAAATGATGAGAGGGATAGACAGAGTTGATGTGGACAAGCTTTTCCCTTTGAGAATAGGGAAGATTCAAACAAGAGGACATGACTTTAGAATTAAGGGACAGAGGTTTAGGGGTAACATGAGGGGGAACTTCTTTACTCAGAGAGTGGTAGCGGTGTGGAATGAGCTTCCAGTGGAAGTGGTGGCGGCAGGTTCGTTGGTATCATTTAAAAATAAATTGGATAGGCATATGGATGAGAAGGGTATGGAGGGTTATGGTATGAGTGCAGGCAGGTGGGACTAAGGGAAAAAAGTTGTTCGGCATGGACTTGAAGGGCCGAGATGGCCTGTTTCCGTGCTGTAATTGTTATATGGTTATATGGTAATGAAGTATAAAAATTCCCAAAGAAAGGTGGGAAGAATATTTATTAAAGGTGCATATATGTTAATGTAAGACACACCTTAATACAATTTAAAATCTTACACAGATTATACTATTCAAAAACTAAAATAAGTAAACTTTTTCCCAATGTCTCACCTATATGTCATAAATGTCAATATCAAGAAGGTAATATAGCACACTCATTTGTCTTTTGTACAAAAATTCAAAAATTTTGGAATTAAATTTTTGAAATTTTCACAAAAGTATTTAATATAAAACTGACTCCAAAAGCAGATTGGATTATCTTTGGAACATCGGAAGATAGCCCTGAATTAAATGTGTTTCAAAATACTCTATTTGAATACGGCTTAATAACTGGAAAAAAGCTAATCTTAAAATTCTGAAAAAATACTCCAATACCAACAGTTAATATGTGGATTTCAACTATGTTCGAAACACTACACTTGGAAGATATGAGACTCCGACTGGCAGGAAAATCAGACTGTTTCTATAAGACGTGGTCTGCATTTATAAATCTACTACAAGGATAAGGTGCAAGAATACCTCAAAAAAGTACCGGTGTCGGGTCTTGGTAAAGGGGGAAGAAAAACTGTCGAGTTGGTAGACTCCTTTTGCGAGATGTTTATAATAAAGTAACTGGCTTTTCTTTTTTCCTTCTCTTTCTTTCCCTCTTTTTTCCTCCTCTCCAGGGTCTATCTCTTAATCTCCTTTCTCTAACTCTTCGCCCACGGGTTCCCCTTCCCTCTGACACGCTTTTTCACTTTCACAATTCTTTTTCACTCTTCTACTTTCTTTGTTGATATTTCTTTCTCTTTTCTTTCTTTTCTAAAACCTTAAAAAATTAAGGGGTACAATGATTGTAATACTATATAAGGGATGTACACTGATGTAAAGATATTATAAAAATAAAATAATTCTGAGGCTGTGACCTCTGGTCCTAGACTCTCCCACCAGTGGAAACATCTTCTCCACATCCACTCTATCGATGCCTTTCATTAGTCTGTACGTTTCAATGAGGTTCCCCTCTCATCCTTCTAAACTCCAGCGAGTACAGGCCCAGTGCTGTCAAACGCTCATCAAATGTTAACCCACTCATTCCTGGAACCATTCTTGTAAACCTCTGGACCTGGGTGATGTTTTGAGTCGAGACCCTTCTTCAGACTGAAGGTTTAAGTGGGGTGAACATGGACTGGGCGGGCCGAAGGGCCTGTGTCCGTATTCTAACTGAGGTCGGTGTGGGTGAATCCTAACAGTGTTTCCCTTTTCCCAGCTAAGCAGGAATGTTCAAACGTTGGAAAGGACGAACTGGGAAGATATTCCTGATGCTGGTGGTGGCCAGCTGTCTGACCTTCATTGCTAGGTTGGTCCACCGCTCTACAGTCAATGGGTAAGTATAACCCTGGACTACAACCTCCCTCCGTCACCCTCTCTTCTCTGCCTTGATAGTCATAAAGCCATGCAGCACACACACAGGCCCTTTGGCACAACTAATCCTTGCTAACCAACATGTCCAATCCAAACTGACTTTAGTTTATTGCCATAGACCTGAAACGTCACCCATTCCTTCTCTCCAGAAATGCTGCCTGACCTGCTGAGTTACTCCAGCACTCTGTGAAACGTCAACTATCCATGTTCTCCACAGATGCTGCCTGACCCGCTGAGTTACTCCAGCATTCTGTGAAACGTCACCTATCCATGTTCTCCACAGATGCTGCCTCAGCCGCTGAGTTACTCCAGCACTCTGTGAAACGTCACCTATCCATGTTCTCCACAGATGCTGCCTGACCCGCAGAGTTACTCCAGCACTCTGTGAAACGTCACCTATCCATGTTCTCCACAGATGCTGCCTGACCCGCTGAGTTACTCCAGCTTTTGGTGTCTATCAGGTGTAATATGAGATGCTGTTTCTCCCTTCTGCCGATCAGACTTGTGTGAAACTGCTGTTGGCTGTGACCTGACCTCTGGTTTATGAACAGGTTCTCTCCGGAGGTTCCTTGCACGCCCAGGAAACACGTGGCATTTATGAAGACACACAAGTCGGCAAGCAGCACTGTGCTGAACCTTCTGTACCGCTACGGAGATGCCAAGAATCTCACCTTCGCTCTGCCTCCTGCTAATCACCTGGGCTACCCGAATCTCTTCAGGGCCACCTTTGTTAAAGATTTTGCAAAGAACCCTGACAAGGAATATAACATCATCTGTAACCACATGCGCTTCAATCTGCCTGAGGTAACTCCGTCTCATAAGGGATAGGAGCAGAATGAGGCCATTTGGCCCATCAAGTCTACTCCGCCATTCAATCATAGCTGATCTATCTCTCTCTCCTAACCCCATTCTCCTGCCTTCTCCCCATAACCCCTGACACCCGTACTAATCAGAAATCTATCTATCTCTGCCTGAGAAAATATCCATTGCCTTGGCCTCCACAGCCTTCTGTGGTATTGTGTTTTTGCATATCTTTCATTTATTGTTCTATATCGCTCTACATCATCGTCTATATTTCTCGTTTCCCTTTCCCCTGACTAGTCTGAAGAAGGGTCTCCACCTGAAACCTGAACCAAAGCCTCCCTTTTTGTCTGGGAGTATCTCCTTTCTACCAATTACCCATTCTAGCCTGGGTTCCAGCAACTAAGTTACAGAGAAAGGTTGAACAAGTTAGGTCTTTATAGCGCAGAAGGTTAAGGGGGGACTTGATTGAGGTCTTTAAAATGATGAAAGGGATAGACAGAGTTGACGTGGATAAGCTTTTCCCATTGAGGGTAGGGAAGATTCAAACAAGAGGGCATGACATGAGAATTAAGGGACAGAAGTTTAGGGGTAACATGAGGGGGAACTTCTTTACTCAGAGAGTGGTGGCTGTGTGGAATGAGCTTCCTGCAGAAGTGGTGGAGGCAGGATCATTTTTAACATTTAAAAGTAAAGTGGATAGGTATATGGACTGGAAGGGAATGGAGGGGTATGGTCTGAGTGCAGGTAGATGGGACTAGGGGAAAATTAATGTTCGGCACGGACTGGAAGGGCCGAGAGGGCCTGTTTCCGTGCTGTAATTGTTATATGTTATATATGTTATATTCCTTCTCTCCAGAGATGCTGCCAGTCCCACTGAGTTACTCCAGCTTTTAGTGTCTACCTTCGGTTTCAACCAGCATCTGCAGTTCCTTCCTACACATTGATATTGGAGTATATAAACATGATGACATGTGAGGCTGCTCTGGAAGGTTGGATCGCATGGGATACAAGGACACATAGCTGAATGGATAGCAAATTGGCTCCATGTAAGGAAGCAGTGGGTGATGGTAGAAGGTTGCTTCTCTGACTGGAGGTCTGTGATCAGTGGTGTGCCTCAGGGTTCGGTGCTGGGCCCGTTACTGTTTGTTGTCTACATCAATGATTTGGATGAGAACATACAGGGCAAGATTAGCAAGTTTGCTGATGATACAAACGTTAGTGGTTTTGCAGATAGTGAAGGTGGTTATGAAAGATTGCAGCAGGATCTGTATCGGTTGGGCAGGTGGGCTGAGGAACGGTTGATGGAATTTAATGCAGAGAAGTGTGAGGTGTTGCAGTTTGGGAAGTCTAACATGGGCAGGACCTAGACAGTGAATGTTAGAGCTCTGGGTAGTGTTGTAGAGCAGAGGGATCTAGGAGTACAGGTTCATGGCTCCTTGAAGGTGGAGTCACAGGTAGATAGGGTGGTCAAAAAGGCTTTGGCACATTCATCAATAGACAATAGGTGCAGGAGTAGGCCATTCAGCTCTTCGAGCCAGCACCGCCATTCACTGTGATCATGGCTGACCATCCACAATCGGTACCCCGTTCCTGCCTTCTCCCCATATCCCCTGACTCCGCTATCTTTAAGAGCTCTATCTAACTCTATCTTGAAAGCATCCAGAGAATCGGCCTCCACTGCCTTCTGAGGCAGAGAATTCCACAGATTCACAACTCTCTGAGTGAAAAGGTTTTCCTCATCTCCGTTCTAAATGGCCTACCCCTTATTCTTAAACTGTGGCCCCCAATGTTCTGGACTCCCCCAACATCGGGAACATGTTTCCTGCCTCTAGCCTGTCCAAATCCCTTAATAATCTTATATGTTTCAATAAGAACCCCTCTCATTCTTCTAAATTCCAGTGTGTACAAGCTCCAATACTGCACACAATACTCCAGATGTGGTTTCACCAGGGCCCTGTACAACTGCAGATGGGCCTCTTTCCTCCTATACTCAGCTCCTCTTGTTATGAAGGTGAACATGCCATTAGCTTTCTTCACTGCCTACTGAACCTGCATGCTTACTTTCAGTGACTGATGTACAAGGACACCCAGATCTCGTTGTATGTCCCCTTTTCCTGACTTGACAACATTCAGATAATAATCTGCCTTCCTGTTCTTGGCACCAAAGTGGATAACCTCTCATTTATCCATATTAAACTGCATCTACCATGCATCTGCCCATTTACCCAAGTCATCCTGTATCCTCAAAGCATCAGTCGGAGTATTGAGTATAGACGTTGAGAGGTCATGTTGCAGTTGTATAAGACGTTGGTGAGACCGCATTTAGAGTATTGTGTTCAGTCCAGGGCACCATGTTATAGGAAAGATATTGTCAAGCTTGAAAGGGTTCAGAGAAGATTTGCGAGGATGTTGCCAGGACTAGAGGGTGTGAGCTATAGGGAGAAGTTGAGCAGGCTGGGTCTCTATTCCATGGAGCGCAGGATAAGGGGTGATCTTATAGAGTCATGAGAGGAATACATAGGGTAGATGCAAAGAGTCTTTTGCCCCGAGAAGGGGAATCGAGGACCAGAGGACATAGGTTCACGGACAAGGGCAAAAGATTTAATAGGAATCTGAGGGATAACCTTTTCTCACAAAGAATGGTGGGTGTATGGAACGAGCTGCCAGAGGAGGTAGTTGAGGCTGGGACTATCCCAACGCTTAAGAAATAGTTAGACAGGTACATGGATAGAACAGGTTTGGAGGGATATGAACCAAGTGCAGGCAAGTGGGACTATTGTAGATGGGACATTGTTGGCCGGTGTGGACAAGTTGGGCCGAAGGTCCCGTTTCCACACTGTATCACTCTGTGACTCTTTGACAGTGATATTGTAGTATATATACATGTTGGTACACAGTGATATTGTAGTATATATACATGTTGGTACACAGTGATATTGTAGTATATATACACGTTGGTGTACAGATATGCTCGTGTGTATATACCAGTGAACCGGAGTGAGAGTGGGATCTGATGTTGGTCTTTCTCTCCCCATCCCCAGGTGAAGAAGGTGACGGGCAACGGATCTTTCATCTTCACCATCCTGCGGAACCCGGACAGCGTGGCAGAGTCGGCGTTCATCTACTGTCACAATGACGTACCGGCCTTTCGTGCCGTGAAGACCCTGACTGAGTTTGTGAGGAACCTGGAGAAAGAGTTCAAGCTGGAAGGGAGCAACAACCACCTCGCCCACAACGTGTTGTGGTTCGACCTTGGTGGGGACGCGGAGGCAGGGGCTGAAGGACCTCACGTTGACCAAACCCTCAAGGAGTTCGATTCGACCTTCCATCTGGTCTTGCTGGCCGAGTACTTTGACCAGTCGCTGGTCTTGTTGCGGGAGGCTCTGTGTTGGGACATGGAGGACATGGTGTCCTTCCAACTCAATGCCCGTGACCCCTCGACCAGAACCTCACTCCCCCCTGATCTTCTCTCCACCCTCCAGCGCTGGAACGCCCTGGACTGGCATCTCTACCGCCACTTCAACATGTCATTCTGGCAACGGGTGGAACGGTACGGGGTGGACAGGATGGAGAGAGACGTCAAACATCTCCGCCATCTTCGCCAGAAGATCCAAGATATCTGTCTGCAAAGCAGCACTCCAGTGTTCAAAGAGAAGAGAAAAATCCCAAACCCCAGTTACATCAAATCAGCCGACTATGGCTGGGCCAAGATCACTGGATATCTCCTGAAAGGCAACTTGACTGGACAGACCAAGGAAATGTGCATCAGGATGATCCTCCCAGAGGGCACGTATCTCAATCGTCTGCAGAGAAAGCAGGGGTAGACAACCCTTGCACCTCAGCAAGGTGACTCCAGCCAGCGTGTAGAAAGGTGTTAGTGTTCATTCATGGACCAGTGGCGCTTGAGGGAGCATTGAATAGTGCAGCACAGGACCAGGCCCTTCGGCCCACAATGTCTGTGCCGGACAGGACGTCAGGTTAAACTGATCTCCTCTCCCTGTACATGACCTATATCATAGAAACATAGAAAATAGGTGCAGGAGTAGACCATTCGGCCCTTCTAGTCAGCACCGCCATTTAATATGATCATGGATGATCATCCAGAATCAGTACCCCGTTCCTGCTTTCTCCCCATATTATTTGAGTCCTTTAGCCATAAGAGGTAAATCCAACTCTCTTGAAAACATCCAGTGAATCGGCCTCTACTGCCTTTTATGGCAGAGAATTCCACAGATTCACAGCTCTCTGGGTGAAAAAGTTTCATCTCTGTCCTAAATGTCCTACCCCTTATTCTTAATCTGTGACCCCCTGGTTCTGGACTCCCCCAACATCGGGAACATTTTTCCTGCATCAACACTGTCCAAATCCTCTACAAATTTTATGTGTTTCTATGAGATCCTCTCGCATCCTTCTATATTCCAGCGAATACAATCCCAGTCGACACATTCTTTCATCATACGTCAGTCCCGCTATCCCGGGAATTAACCTGGTGAACCTATGCTGCACTCCCTCAATAGCAAGAATATCCCTGCATTCCCTGCGTATTCATGTGCCTGTCTAAAAGCCTCTTAAACACCACTATCGTATCTGCGTCCACCACCACCTTGGCGGTGTGTTCCAGGCCCCCACCACCCTCTGTGTACAAAACTTGCCCCACACATCTCCATTAAACTTCCCCCCTCTCATTAGAGCTATTCCCTCTACAGTTGGACATCTCCACCCTGGGGAAAAGGTTCTGAGTGTCTACCCTATCTACATCTCTCATAATTTCATAAATTTCTATCGGGTCTCCCCTCAACCTCCAACGTTCCAGATAAAACAATCCAAATTTGTCCTTCTCCCTGTAGCTGAAACCCAGTAATCCAGGCAGCGTTCTGTAAACCTCCTCTGCACCATCTCTAAAGGCTCCACATCCTGTAATGGGGGCGACCAGAACTGCACGCAATACTCCAAAGGCAGCCTGAACAAAGTCCTGTAAAGCTGCATCGTAACTTCCTGCCTCTTGCACTCGACGCCCCGACCAATGAAGGCAAGCGTAACATTCGCCTTCTTTACCGCTCTGTCTACTTGTGTTGCCACTTTCACGGTGTTGTGGACACAGACCTCTGTACATCAACACTGTTAAAGGTCATGCCAGTAATTGTATATTTTCCCCTTACATTTGACCTCCCAAAGAGCAACACCTCACACTTGCTCGGATTAAACTCCATCTGCCATTTCTCTACCCATTTCTGTAGCTGATCTGTATCCCGCTGTACACTGTGACAGCCTTCCTCATAGTCCGTTACCCCAGCAATCTAGTCTTACGTGGAAGGGATATACGACCCTGACCCATCTCTGGAATAACCGTTCAGGTCGGCACGGTGGCGCTCCACACAGACAGCACCTAAGGTCAGGATCGAACCCGGGTGTCTGACGCTGTGAGGCAGCAGCTCTACGCGCTGCGCCACTGTGCTCATAGGTACATCAGTCAAAGGAGCAGAATTAGGCCATTTGGCCCATCAAGTCTACTCTGCCGTTCAGTCATGGCTGATCTATCTCTCCCTCCAAACCCCATTCTCCTGCCTTCTCCCCAACCCCTGACACCCCCACGAATCTGTCAATCTAGGCTTCAGAGACCGGGGTTCGATCCTGACAATGGGTGTTGTCTGTACGGAGTTTGAACATTTTCCCTGTGACCATTGTGGGTTTTCTCCGACACTCGAAAGACATACAGGCTAATAGGTTAATTGGCTTGGTATAAGTGTCAATTGTCCCTAGTGTGTGTAGGATAGTGTTAGTGTATGGGGTGATCGCTGGTCAGCACGGACTCGGTGGGCCGAAGGGCCTGTTTCTGCGCTGTATCTCTAAACTAAACTAAACTCTACAAGCCCAGTGCCATAAAAAACTCATCATATGTTAATCCACTCATCCCTGGGATCATTCTTGTAAACCTCCGCTGGACCCTCTCCAGAGCCAGCACATCCTTCCTCAGATATGGGGCCCAAAACTGCTGACAGAAGATGTGAACATGTAAAATAGCTGGAACATGAAGACAAGGGAACGTGATGTGACTGGATGTGTAGGAAGGAACTGCAGATGCTGGTTTAAACTGAAGAGAAATACAAAAAGCTGGAGTAGCTCAGCGGGACAAGCAGCATCTCTGGAGAGAGGGTGGTCTAGAGAGGGTAGAAGGCCGTTCTGGGGCGTCCAAGAGGAGGGGGACCGGTGGAGACGGGAGAAGGGGTCACCACTGGGTGGTGAGGACACCTTCCCGTAGAAAAAGGCACGGAGGCGGCGGAAGAAGAGCTCGACATCGTGGTGGACACGGAACTCATTGAGGTGGGGCGGAGGGGAACGAAGGTGAGGCCTCTGCTGAGGGACAGACCTCTCAGTATCAGAAAGGGGGAAGGGCTTCTGAAGAAGGGTCCCGACCCAAAACGTCACCCATTCCTTCTCTCCAGAGATGCTGCCTGCCCCGCTGAGTTACTCCAGCACTCTCTGTCTCTCTAACATGATGTGACTGTCTGGCTGTGGGACTTTCTGTGATGTGTCTCTGGGGGAATTTCGCAGGCAAGTGATGTGTCGGGGAGGGGCAGTTTTGTTAAATTAAGGCAGGATAATGACTTAAGAGGTGTTTTGTTTATTTAACCTTTGGTTGAATTACGTAGAAATGATTGTTGTATTGTAGCGGCATCTCGTGGTGGCTTGGGGGAGTGCGAACCTTCGTTATCGACAGTGCTCCTCCTGTGTAGCAGGAGCTATGGTATATTTGGCTGACCCAGCACGCGGTTTTCAAGTACATTATTGTGCTTGTTGTTCCTAATAATGATCGCTTAATCAACCTGCCTGTCTCGCCAAAATATTTCATAAAGGGTGGTTTGTGACAGGGCTAACTCCAACCCAGACTGACCAATACAAAGCACTCAACGAACTATCTCCCTTCCCTTCCCCCCTCCCATCCAAGGACCAGCCTCCGCAAGGCCAGCAGCATAATCAAGGACCAGTCTCACTCGGTCACTCCCTCTTCTCCCCTCTCCCATCGGGCAAGTGTGAAAACACACACTCCAGATTCAGGGAGTTTTTCCCCGGCTGTTGACAGGCAACTGAACCGTCCTCTCACCAACTAGAGAGCAGTCCTAACCTCCTCTCTACCTCATTGGAGACCCTCGGACTATCTTTAATTGGACATTACTGGACTTTATCTTGCACTAAACGTTATTCCCTTTATCCTGTATCTGTACTGTGTGGACGGCTCGATTGTAATCATGTATAGTCTTTCCGCTGATTGGATATCACGCAACAAAAATAATTTTCATTGTACGTCGATACACGTGACAATAATAAACAAATCTAAAATCTCACATGGATAGTATCTGACTCCATTCTTGTGATTCAGTGATAATCTAACATGACGTTATTAGAAGCCAGTGACTTTTTGCATGTGTGCACTCTAGGGTTAATAAAGATCACTTTAAACTAGAGATAGGCACAAAATGCTGGAGTAACTCAGCGGGACTGGCAGCATCTCTGGAGAGAAGGAATGGGTGACATTTCGGGGTCGAAACCCTTCTTCAGACTGATGACAGGAGAGAGGGAGGTACATAGATAAGGAGTACACTCTAGGGTTAATAAAGATTAATTTAACTAAAGATCGAACCACTGGGTGTTGCCAGCAATGGCTGCCTCACCAACAGTCTGTCTGTCCCTTCCTTCTTTGTGTTTTAATAGTATGTGTTAAATGACATTTTTAGAGTTCTTTACTTTGTTTTATGTTGGGGTGGGCAGTGGGGGTGTGGGGAGGGGGTGGGTTGGTGGAAACTTTTTCTAATCTCTTACTTCGACAGAGATGCAATTTTTTTCCGTATCGTATCTCGGTCAGCATTGCGGCCTAACATCGAGGAGTTGGTGGCCTTTGCTAACTTTGTCCGACTTTGGGAGCTCCAACCACGGGAGCCTGCGGACTTTAACATCATGGAATTGGCGATCCATTAAGTTTAATGTAAAAATAAACTGCACTTTATTTTCTCCCCTACGTTAGGTCCGTTCTGCAGTCGGCGTTCAGAGCTTTAGAAGATGATTTTTAAACTACTCTAGTTAATAAATAATCTAGTGTAATTTAAAAATACCTTCATGAATGAAATGTCGGAGCGATTTCTCTTTAGCAACGAAATCGCCCGACATGGATCGATTTGGACTGTCTAGGGAAAAACGGCATTTTAAACCCACCCCCCTCTGAAAGGCGCCAAAGTCACGCACACGGGCAGCGGCAGAACTGCAGCGCTGCTAAAGGTAGGTATTGTAACATACCTACAGGAAGCATGATCACAGGGTTTCCTGACCTAGTGAGTGTCACAGGCAAAGATCATATGATCATTGGTCACATGCGTGTGGTCAGCAGACAAGATGTTGCCCTGTCTGGCACCTCTCTGCTCACTTCCACTTCCTTAGTTTACTTTATGTTAGTTTACTTGGGAGATACAGCAATGTAACAGGCCCTTTGGCCCATCCAGTCCATGCTGACCAGCAATCACGCATTCACACTAGTTCTATGTTATCCCACTTTCTCATCCACTCCCTACACGTACCGCAGACAATTTACAATTTACAGAAGTCAATTCATCTAAAACCCTGCTCATTATTGGAGGTAGACAAAAGTTTTGGAGAAACTCAGCGGGTGCGGCAGCATCTATGGAGCAAAGGAAATAGGTAACATTTCGGGCCAAAACCCTTCTTCAGGGAGCACCCGGGTCTGTGGCGCTGTGTAACTTGAAGTGTTTCACCCCAGTGTTAACCATGAAAGGTTATTTAACACCATTAATACACTTGGTTGTTGCTGTCACGTGTTGTGATAATCATTCCACTGATTAACTTGATAAAATTATGAGAGGTGTAGACACGGTGGCGCAGCGGAGAGAGCTGCTGCCTCACAATGCCAGAGACCCGGTTTCCATACCGACTACGGGTGCTGTCTGTACGGAGTTTGCACGTTCTCCCTGTGACCACATGGGTTTTCTCCGGGAGCTCCGGATTCCTCCCACACTCCAAAGACGAGCAGGTTTGTAGGTTAATTGGCTTCTGTAAATTGTCTGTGGTGTGTGTAGGGAGTGGATGAGAAAGTGGGATAACATAGAGCTAGTGTGAACATGTGGTCGATGGTCGACATGGACTCGGTGGGCTGAAGGGTCTGTTTCTGCACTGTATCTCTAAAGTAAACGGAACAAAACTAGAAAGTGGAAGTGAGCAGAGTGTATGTAGGTTCAGTGGCTTCTGTAAATTGTCCCTAATGTGTAGTGCTAGTGATAGTGATAGTGCTAGTGTATGGGTGATCGCTGGTCAGCACGGACTTGGTGGTGAGAAGGGAAGGTGTCATGGAGATGTGTGGGGCAAATCTATCTATCTATCTCTCTCTCTCTCTCCCCCCTCCTCTCTCTCTGTTACTCTCTCTCCCACTCTCTCCCCCCCCCCCCTCTCTCTCCCGCTCTCTCTCATCTCTATCTCTCCATGCTTCTCTTATCTCCGTATCGTATCTGTATGTATTTTCTCCTTCTCTCACTCCTTGTCCTCTGCATGTCCTGGTGTTATGGGGTGCAGGGGTGGGGGTGAACCATTGTTATAGGGTGCAGGGGTGGGGGTGTCCTGGTGTTATAGGGTGTAAGGGAGGGGGTGAGTAGCCCGTGAACTGTGATGGGACTTCAGACAAGTTACTGCATCTTCAGCCCCTCAGGCCCAAGTGACGGTCAGATCGGGACATGATCATCGCTCTCACCCTTACCACCTGCTGCCTGGTCCTGAGAGGTATTTCAATCCAAATATCACTATTCAACCATCCTCTGTCCACCTCAGTCTCTATTTCAATGCCATTTACACCTTCTGCCTATCTGTCCATCTACCCACTTGTCCATCCTCCCCCCCTCTCTAAACTTCTCTCTTTCCCTCCCTCTCGGTCTCTCTCTCTCTCTCTCTCTCTCTCTCTCCATTCCTTGCTCTCTCTCTCTCTCTCTCAACAAGGGCCGAAGGGCCTGTCTCTTGCTATGATTCCTTGTCTCTCTGGCTTTCCCCATCCATCTATTCCACTCTGTGATTCTCCTTCCTTTTCCCCGTTGACAGCCTTCTGGTCTCAACCCGAAACATCACCTATCCATGTACTACCAGAGATGCTGCCTGACCCGCTGAGTTACTCCAGAACTCTGTGAAAAGTCACCTATTCCTCTGCGTCCCTGACTCTTTCTGTACGTCCGTGACAGATCCGTGTCCGTGACAGTTCCGTGTCCGTGACAGTTCCGTGTCCGTGACAGTTCCGTGTCCGTGACCAATCCCCCGTCTGACCATCCCTGTGTGTCCACAGCTCCACTGGGGCATTGTGCCGTCTGGCAGTCCCCACCATCTGTGCGTGCTGTTACGGGCGGCATGGTGGAGCTGAGCTGCCGGTTCGACGAGCCCACCACACCGCCCCGCCTCGCCGCCTTCACCTGGGAGCTGCCGTGGGGCCGAGTTTACCGTCTGGAGCCGGGCGGCAGGGCCGGAGGCAGCACCGGACAGAGAGCGACGGTCCACGCCAACCTCACCAACAGGAGTAGCAGCTTGGTGGTCAGTGCCATCGCAGCCACGGACACTGGGTACTACCGGTGTGTTGTTCAACTCCTGGAGCCACTGCCCATAGTGACCATGGAGGGAGCTGGCACCTGGCTACAGGTGGCACCAGGTAACCACACTACTGACCCATCAGGTGTGTTGTGGTCCAGTCTAGCCTGGGTACAGGTGGCCCCACCTACCTGTGGCTCCAACACTGGCAGGGACGGATCTTCTGTGTAACTAATGAAGCTTAAGTTTCAGGTAGGTATGTTACAATACCTACCTTTAGCAGCGCTGCAGTTCTGCCGCTCCCCGTGTACGCGACTTTGGCGCCTTTCAAAGGGGGGCAGGTTTTAAATGCCGATTTTTTTCTAGGCAGTTCAAGTCAATCCATGTCGGGCGATTTCGTTGCTAAAGAGAAATCGCTCCGACATTTCATTCATAAAGGTATTTTTAAACTACGCTAGATTATTTATTAACTAGAGTAGTTTAAAAATCATCTTCTAAAGCTCTGAATGGTGACAGCGGATTGGACCTAAGGTTGGCGATAAAAGAAGCTACACAGTTTATTTTTACATAAAAACTTGGTTTTTAGGATGGCTTTAATCACATTTTCATGTTGCGAAAAGGGGACAAAAAAAATGTCTAAAACCGGCTGTATTTTTCCTCCGGACTTCACCGCAAACCACAACGTTCCAATCCATCGCATTCCACTAAAACCCACTCGCTAGTTGATTTAAATGGCCATTAATTTACAGGCATTAAACACTAAATTCCTTCCATTTGGCCCAGAAATTCATGAAAATGAGATTTAAAAATTATGTTATATTGTGGATTATTGTGTGAATGTTATTTGGACACTTAGGCACTTTAAAAAAAGTTTATCTTTTCTTAAGAAATGGATAGATGTTTAGATCTATCTGGTATGTTAGCATTCATAGCGAAAGGATTTGAGTATAGGAGCAGGGAGGTTCTACTGCAGTTGTACAGGGTTTTGGTGAGGCCACACCTGGAGTATTGCGTACAGTTTTGGTCTCCAAATCTGAGGAAAGACATCCTTGCCATAGAGGGGGTACAGAGAAGATTCACCAGACTGATTCCTGGGATGTCAGGACTTTCATATGAGGAAAGATTGGATAGACTCGGCTTGTACTCGCTGGAATTTAGAAGATTGAGGGGGGATCTTATAGAAACTTACAAAATTCTTAAGGGGTTGGACAAGCTAGATGATGGAAGATTGTTCCCGATATTGGGGGAGTCCAGAACAAGGGGTCACAGTCTAAGGATAAGGGGGAATTCCTTTAGGACCGAAATGAGGAAAACATTCTTTACACAGAGAGTGGTGGGTCTCTGGAATTCTCTGCCACAGAAGGTAGTTGAGGCCAGTTCATTGGCTATATTTAAGAGGGCGTTAGATGTGGCACTTGTGGCTAAAGGGATCAGGGGGTATGGAGAGAAGGCAGGTACGGGATACTGAGTTGGATGATCAGCCATGATCACATTGAATGGCGGTGCAGGCTCGAAGGGCCGAATGGCCTACTCCTGCACCTATTTTCTATGTTTCTATGTTTCTAGATCTACTCATTGAATTTTGTAATTAGCTACAATTAGATAACTAACTATTAATGCTTTAAGATAACTGCTTTAATTTCAGGTCATCCAAGTAAGATTGTTTCATATTTGTTTCAGAATGCTTCAATCTATAATAACTGAACATTCCATTGAGTTCTCTTAATTTTTAAGAAAGTTATGGGCTTTTAACTGTTCTAGATCACAGCTTTTGAGTTAAGTCAATGGAAAGGCAATGGGGAACAAGATGCTAATTTCCGAGTATGAAAATGGTCATAGCTTTCTTAATACTGAAGATATGAAAGTGAATTAGGTGTCAAATTAAACTTCTTTTTATGCTTTATCTGATGGGATAAATTGGAGACTTGATTTTTAAAATCTGAACATTTTGTAACATTGCTACTACCTGCGGCTCCAACTCCGTCAGGGACGGATCTTCTGTGTAACTAATGAAGCTTATGTTTCAGGGCCCCTGATCCAGGAGGGCGACTTTAGTCCAGATATTCCGATTTAATTCGGAATTCCAATTTTTTTTTCCAAGGAATTAATCGGATTTTTCGCCTCGACTAAACTTTACCTCACACTTCCACCACAACTCACTAAACTAAACGTCGCCGCGACTGAACTTTACCTCACACACTGACGCCTCAACTCACATCATCGATGCCTCTCTCCCGCTCGGCGCCAACGTCAGCGCGCATGCGCCAGTCCGGCCACTCCACTCCCCCCCCCCCCCCCCGGCTCCCTCGGGCACTGCGACTGCGACTGCGACTGCGACTGCGACTGCGACTGCGACTGCGACTGCGACTGCGACTGCGACTGCGACTGCGACTGCGACTGCGACTGCGCCACTTGGCCCCCGCGCGCCCCTGCTCGCAGCCGCTCCGCTCACGTGAGGCGCCGCCAACGGTCGGGGATTTAAATAGCGGGAGCGGGAGAGAGGCGGCGCTGAGTCGAGGCGCGGATCAGGCGGGGTTGGGGTCGCGGGGCGGAGTTGGGTCGAGAGGCGGAGTTGGGGTCGAGGGGCGGAGTTGGGTCGCGAGGCGGAGTTGGGTCGAGAGGCGGAGTTGGGGTCGCGGGGCGGAGTTGGGTCGAGGGGCGGAGTTGGGGTCGAGGGGCGGAGTTGGGTCGAGAGGCGGAGTTGGGGCGGAGTTGGGTGGAGGGGCGGGGTTGGGGTCGAGGGGCGGAGTTGGGTCGAGGGGCGGAGTTGGGTCGCGGGGCGGAGTTGGGGTCGCGGGGCGGAGTTGGGTCGAGGGGCGGAGTTGGGTCGTTAATTAGTTAAATTGAGGTGGGGTTAAAGTAGCAATGTTACAACATTTTGAGATTTAAAAAATCAAGTCTGCAATTTATCCCATCAGATAAAGCATAAAAAGAAGTTTAATTTGACACCTAATTCACTTTCATATCTTCAGTATTAAAAAAGTTAGGGCCATTTCATACTCGGAAATTAGCAACTTGCTTCCTATTGCTTTTCTATTGACTTGTCACAAAACTTGTGATCTTGAACAGTCAAAAGCCCATAACTTCCTTAAAAATTAAGAGAACTTAAAGAAATTTTCAGTTATTATAGATTGAAGTATTCTGAAACAAATATGAAACTATCTTACTTGGATGACCTGAAATTAAAGCATATAATTAGTTAGTTACCCAATTGTACCCAATTACAAAATTCAATTATTAGATCTAAACATCTATCAATTTCTTAAGAAGAGAAAAAAAAATTAAAGCCTAAGTGTCCAATTAACAGTCACACAATAATTCATAATAAAACCTGATTTTTAAATCTAATTGTCATTAATTTATTGGCCAAATTGAAGGAATTCAGTGTTTAATGCCTGTAAATTAATGGGCATTTTAAACAGCTTGCGAGTGGGATTTTCTGGAACGCGATGGATTAGAACGTTGCCGTTGCGGTGTATTTAAACCCAATATCGGCTGGAAATTTTCTGCCAGTTCATATGGGGGCTAAATCCCTGTTTTGCAACATGAAATATTTATTAAAGTCCCCTAAAAAAAGCAAGTTTATATGTAAAAATAAACAGCTTTCACTTACCTGTCCCCTACGTAAAATCCGTCCCCGTTGTCGGCGTTCACGGCATTAGGAGCTAATTTTTATTTTACTGCAGTGATTAAGTAGTCGGGCTATTTATTTAAAAAAAACGGACTTACCGGCAGTCGGAACGCATCTCCAAAAATAAATCGGACTCCGACAACAGAAAGCTCCGGATTGCATGGAGAAACCCGCATTTTAACCCCGCCCCCCCCCATAAGGCGCCAAAGTCGGGCACACGGCCAGCGGCAGAACTGCAGCACCGCTAAAGGTAAATTTTGTAACATACCTAGTTAAGGTGTGAAGTGAGGTGTGAAGTTTATTTGAGGTGTAGGTGAGGGGTTAGTGAGGTGTAGGTGAGGGGTTAGTGAGGTGTAGGTGAGGGGTTAGTGAGGTGTAGGTGAGGGGTTAGTGAGGTGTAGGTGAGGGGTTAGTGAGGTGTAGGTGAGGGGTTAGTGAGGTGTAGGTGAGAAGGTTAAATGGTCAGCTAGACATAGATCACAAGACCTACACCAACCCCAAACCAATTAGGAGCAGACGAGGGCATTCGATCCAATTTGTGGTCCCAGCCACAAAGACAGATGTGTACAGCAATTTGTTCTTCCCACGCACTATTAAAGCATGGAATAATCTCCACCAAACCACGGTTGCCCAGCCAGATGCAACTAAATTTAAAGTGGTACTTTCTTCCCAATAACCCTCTCTGGTTAAACCCCTCCCTTCACCATCTCCAGTTTAAATTCCAGTTGGAATATTTTGGAGGACCAAATAACCGAGAAGAACCAAGAGGTTAGTGAGGTGTAGGTGTGTAGGTGAGGGGAAGTGAGCGCAGGTGAGGTGAGGACAAGTGGGTGTCTGAGCTCAGGGAGGGAGACGAGGAGCTGCTGAAGGGGACGAGACGAGACCACAGCTTCTGTGGCAGAGAATCCCATAAACAATTCACAACTCTGGGTGAAAACGTTTTTTCTCATCACAGTGCTCGGCAAAGAGACATTTCAGGTAACATATTTTTTGTAAAGGTTTTATTAGCTGTATAAGGCCATTTATTGAAACATATAAGATTATTAAGGTATTTGCACACGCTAGAAGCAGGAAGCATGTTCCTGATGTTGGGGAGTCCAGAACCAGGGGCCACAGTTTAAGAATAAGGGGTCGGCCATTTAGAACAGAGATGAGGAAAAACCTCTCCACCCAGAGAGTTGTGAGTCTATGGAATTCTCTGCCACAGAAGGTAGTGGAGGTCGATTCTCTGGATGCTTTCAAGAGAGAGTTAGATACAGCTCTTAAAGATGGTGGAGTCAGGGGATATGGGGAGAAGGCAGGAATGGGGTACTGATTGTGGATGATCAGCCATGATCACATTGAATGGCTCAAAGGGCCGAATGGCCTCTACTCCTGCACCTATTGTCTATTGTCTATTTTATGAAATATATTTATATTGGGAGTCATTTTACTGCTTATGTGTTAGAAAAATTCTAATCTTCTGTTATGTAAACTACCAGCAGAAAGCTTGAGAATCATTTTCAATTTATTGGAGCTTCAGGGAGACTTGCCCCTAGAACCCCCAGAGGCCGGCTGCCCCCTGGACCCCGATTGAGGGGCTTCCCCTGGACCCCGCCAGGGGGCTAGCCAGCCTCCTGGACCCCCGGCCAATACTTGCTACTTTTTTTTCTGGAGTTGAATATCATGCGTAGTTCACATTGCTTAAAAATTTGGGGTCTACTGAATGAGAAGTGGTTATATACATATAGATTCAATAAATATATATATATATTTATCTATTTATTTTTATCTATTTAATCTATTTATTTTAATCTATATATATTTAATATATATATATATTTATTTATATATTTATATTATAGCATAATTCAATACAAAGTAATAGTTGAAATAAAAATTTAAAGGTTATTAAAGTATCATGTAGGCTAGCCATGAACGAAAAAAATGTTCAAATAAGGATGTTTCATTCTAAATATATTTAATATAAAATAATGATAAATAATTTGTAACATTGTTATGTTAGTGTTAGTGAATGTTTCCCCAGATCAGTTTAGTTTAGAGATACAGTGTGGAAACAGGCCCTTCGGCCGACTGCCGACCAGTGATCCCCGCACACAAACACTACCCTACACATACTGAGGACAATTTACAATTAGACCAAGCCAATTAACCTACAAAGTTACAAAGTCCACAATCAGTAACCTACAAAGCAGCCCTACCCGCTGCGCTACTGTGCCACCCAGAATGCTGAAGCCCTTGTGTTTTGTGTAATGCAGCATCTCCAGGAGTGACTGCTGCCGTCTCTCAGTCACCTGCCCACCTGTTGGTGGTGGAGGGAGACCCTGTTACTCTCACCTGTACCTTGAGGACCAGCACTGTGGTGGAGCGAATGGACTTCATCTGGAGATGGGGCAGGTCAACAATCACCTGTGTGGCATCGTCCAATGATTCCCACTCATGGCCTTGTGATCCTCGCCCTGATCCAAAGGTTCGCATCACCACCGATCTACAAACCAAATCCTCACAGCTGAGAATCGAACAGGTCTCTCACAATGACAGCGGGACCTACCAGTGTGAAGTTGTGATCATCAAACCTCAGGCCCTGGGAACAGTCACTGGCAACGGCTCCAGACTTCAGGTTGTAGGTTGGTGAAGCTGCTCATCACGCTAATTCCTCTCTTCCCAAACATCTCATCTACACCTGCACAGGTACATGGATAGCACAGGTGGGACTAGTGTAGATGTGGCGTGTCGGTGACACACAGAGAGAACAAGAGACAGAGAACGAGGAAACACTGGAGAGAGAAAGCCATGAAGAAATTGAGAGAGAGAATGTGAGAGTGAAAGTTGGCGATAGAGAGAATGAGAGAGAGAACGAGTGAGAAAGGGAGAGAGAGAGTGAGGGAAAGAGCTAGAGAGAGTGAGAGATAGAGAGGGAGAGGGGGGGGGGGGTCAGACAGGGACAGAGAGTGAAGAGAGAGAAATAAATAGTTTAGTTTAATTAAGAGATACAGCATGGAAACAGGCTCTTCGGCCCATCGAGTCCATGCTGACCATCGATCACACAAGTTCTATGTTATCCCACTTTCTCATCCACTCCCTACACGCTAGGGGCAATTTACAGAAGCCAATTAACCTACAAAGCTGCACGTCTTTGGAGTGTGGGAGGAAACCGGAGCACCCGGAGAAAACCCACGCGGTCACGGGGAGAACGTGCAAACTCCGTACAGGCAGCACCCGTAGTCAGGATCGAACCCGGGTCTCTGACGCTGTGAGGCAGCAGCTCTACCCGCTGTGCCACCGTGTCTATGCCTCTCATAATTTTATAAACTTTATCAACTCTCCTCTCAGTGTCCGACACTCAGGACCTGGCCTGGGGTGAAACACTTCAAGTTAATCAGTGGAATGATTATTACAACACGTGACAGCAACAACCAAGTGTATTAATGGTGTTAAATAACTTTTCACATAATCCATGTAACATCTTGCCACAGCGGGTAGAGCTACTGCCTCACAGCGCTGGGTTCCATCTTGACTACGGATGCTGTCTGTACGGAGTTTACACGTTCTCCCCGTGACTGCGTGGGTTTTCTCCGGGTGCTCCGGTTTCCTCCCACACTCCAAAGACGTGCAGGTTAGTAGGTTAATTGGCTTCTGTAAATGTGAATTGTCCTCAGTGTGCAGGAGTGGATGAGAAAGTGGGATAACATAGAATTACTAACACTATCCCACACACACGAGGTACAATTAACACCTACCCCAAGCCAATTAACCTACAAACCTGTACGTCTCCCCCTCCCCTCCCCTTTTGTTCCCCTCCCCTCCCCTACCCTCCCATCTCCCCCTCCACCTCCCTTCCCATCCCCTCTCTTTTCCTCCACTTCCCTCTCTTCCCCTCCCTTACATCCTCCCTCCCCCACCCTTCCCCTCTCTCCTCCCCTCCCCCCAGGCGGTGTGGATGGATGGAGAGATGACCACAGTGATGTCCGGCTTCTGCCCGGTAAGTCTCGATCTGCGGGCTCACCCTGTCTGTTTCATGGGCCGGGAGGTATGGAGGGGGGGGAGGAGAGGGGAGGGGGAGGGGTGGAGAGGGGAGTGTGTAGAGCGGAGGGGGGAAGGGGAGAGGGGAGTGTGTAGGGGAGATGGGGGAAGGGGAGAGGGGAGTGTGTAGGGGAGAGGGGGGAAGGGGAGAGGGGAGTGTGTAGGGCGGAGGGGGGAAGGGGAGAGGGGGGAAGGGGAGAGGGGAGTGTGTAGGGCGGAGGGGGGAAGGGGAGAGGGGGGAAGGGGAGAGGGGAGTGTGTAGGGCGGAGGGGGGAAGGGGAGAGGGGGGAAGGGGAGAGGGGAGTGTGTAGGGCGGAGGGGGGAGGAGAGTGTGTAGGGGGGAGGGGGGAGGGGAGTGTGTAGGGGGGAGGGGGAGGGGAGAGGGGAGTGTGTAGGCGGGAGGGGGTAGGGGAGTGTGTAGGGGGGAGGGGAGAGGGGAGTGTGTAGGGGGGAGGGGAGTGTGTAGGGGGGAGGGGGGGAGGGGAGTGTGTAGGGGGGAGTGCGAGTCAAGGTCTGTGTTGACAGCCCCATGTCTCCCCCCCCTCCCCCAACACAGTGAATAGGGACGTTGACCCCACCACGACCCCGCTGGACGGCTGGACATTCACCGTGGTGCTGACCACCGTCACCGTGACCCTCACCGTAGGCCTCGGGTACAGCTGCTGGACGGCGAGAGGGACCCGCACACCGGGCACCGGTTGTGCCAGCGATCGGCGCCCCGAGACCCCTGTGGGATCGGGAGACACCACCACACCGGGCACCCATGGGTGCTGGGCAGCATGGCAAGATCCCAGGATCGCCTGAACCCGACGGGGGCGGACGGGTGCTCGGTGAACTGATGGGGTGGGGTGGGGTGGGGTGGCGTGGGTGGGGTGGGGGGGGGTGGGGTGGGATGGGGTGGGGTGGGGGAGGGCTGGGAATAAAACACAGAAACAGTTCTGGTCGCCCCTTTACAGGATGTGGATGGAGGCTTTAGAGACGGTGCAGAGGAGGTTCACCAGAACGCTGCCTGGATTACAGGGCTTCAGATACGGGGAGGGTAGACAGACTTGGATTGTTTTCTCTGCAACACAGGAGGTCGAGGGGAGACCTGATAGAAGTTTATATAAATAGGAGAGTGATTAGTGTGGACTCGCTGTATCTCTGAACTAAACTAAACGGAACTAATATCGGGTGGATGTACCATTATTGTCTCTGCTCTTGGGGTTAACATTCACTAACCTAACATTAAAAACAACATGCACTAAACCAAATTAAACTCAACTAAACCACATCGATTGTGAACAACATGGTTCATTGCGTGACTGCAGTTATTCACCGCTTCACACCAACTTCTAATTCAGCTGATGTTGAACAAGCAGCTCTCTGTTCCCAGAACTCTCATCATTTACAGGAACCCTTATAGAAAAACACCGCATCCTGTGACTGATTTACCGTGACTCGATTTGTGTACAGCACACTGACGCAGCACTGGAGTTACAGTACTTCACTTTTGTTTACTTCAGTCCAGTCCTGTTTACTTTCGTTTAGTTCAGTTTGGTTCAAATTAATTTGGTTTAGCTTGGTTTTAGGTCGACACAAAATGCTTGAGTAACTCAGCAGGACATAGAAACATAGAAACATAGACAATAGGTGCAGGAGGAGGCCATTCGGCCCTTCGAGCCAGCACCGCCATTCATTGTGATCATGGCTGATCGTCCCCTATCAATAACCCGTGCCTGCCTTCTCCCCATATCCCTTGACTCCACTAGCCCCTAGAGCTCTATCTAACTCTCTCTTAAATCCATGCAGTGACTTGGCCTCCACTGCCCTCTGTGGCAGGGAATTCCACAAATTCACAACTCTGGGTGAAAAAGTTTTTTCTCACCTCAGTCTTAAATGACCTCTCCTTTATTCTAAGACTGTGTGGCCCCTGGTTCTAGACTCGCCCAACATTGGGAACATTTTTCCTGCATCTAGCTTGTCCAATCCTTTTATAATTTTATATGTATCTATAAGATCCCCCCTCACAGACAGGCAGCGTCTATGGAGAGAAGGAATGGGTGATGTTTCGGGTCGTGACCCAGTACAGTTTATTATTGTCGAACAGTGAAAGCTTATTTGTTGCGTGCTATCCAGTCAGCGGAAAGACAATACATGGTTACAATCGAGCCGTCCACAGATTACATATACAGGATAAAAGGAATAACGTTTAGTGCAAGGTAAAGTCCGATTAAAGACATTCCGAGGGTCTCCAATGAGGTAGATGGGAGGTCAGGACCGCTCTCTAGTTGGTGAGAGGACGGTTCAGTTGCCTGATAACAGCCGGGATGAAACTGTCCCTGAATCTGGAGGTGTGTGTGCGTTTTCACACTTCTGTACCTCTTCCCGATGGGAGAGGGAGGGGCATGTTGCAGTTGCACAAGATGTTGGTGAGACCGCATTTAGAATATTGTGCTCAGTTCTGGGCACTATGATATTGTCAAGCTTGAAAGGGTTCAGAAAATATTCACGAGGATGTTGCCAGGCCTTGAGGGTGTGAGCTACAGGGAGAGGTTGAATAGGCTGGGAGTCTATTCCCTGGAGCGCAGGAGGATGAGGGGGGATCTTAGAGAGGTGTATAAAATCATGAGAGGAATAGATCGGGTAGATGCACAGAGTCTCTTGCCCAGAGTAGGGGAATCGAGGACCAGAGGACATAGGTTTAAGGTGAAGGGGAAAAGATTTAAGAATTTAATTCACACAAAGGGTGGTGGGCGTATGGAACGAGCTGCCAGAGGAGGTAGTTCAGGCTGGGATTATCAGATACTCCAGGGAATGACTGGAGTGGGACTGACCTTCTCACCCTTAGCAACTTCTCTTTTGATTCCTCAAGTTTACTTGTTAAAGGTGTAACCCTAGGTATCGTGTGTGCCCCAACCTTGCCTGCCTTTTATGCACAGAGTGCTGGAGTAACTCAGCGGGTCAGGCAGCATCTGTGGAGAACATGGATAGGTGACGTTTCACAGAGTGCTGGAGTAACTCAGCGGGTCAGGCAGCATCTGTGGAGAACATGGATAGGTGACGTTTCACAGAGTGCTGGAGTAACTCAGCGGGTCAAGCAGCATCTGTGGAGAACATGGATAGGTGACGTTTCGGGTCGAGACCCTTCTTCAGACTGCCTTTTGTTGGTTAGATCTTGTTTTTCACTGCACCTCGGTACATGTGACAATAAACTAAACTGTCTCTCTCAACCTCCACTGTCCCAAATGAGGTGTGCGTTTTCACACCTCTATACCCGATGGAAAGGTCAGTGCGGGAATTGGAAGGAGGAAGAAGGGATGTGAGGACCAGGGTGTTGGAATCTGGAATGTGGTGTCATAAGGTCATATGTAAAAGGAGCAGAATTAGGCTATTTGGCCCATCAAGCCTACTCTGCCATTCAGTCATGGCGGATCTATCTCTCCCTCCTAACCCCATTCTCCTGCCTTCTCCCCATAAACCCTGACACCTGTACTAATCAAGAGCCCATCTATCTCTGCCTTAAAAATATCCATTGACTTGGCAGATTCACCACCCTCTGACTAAAGAAACCCCACCTCATCTCCTTCCTGAAGTTACAATTTTAATTCTGAGGCTGCGACCTCTGGTCCTAGACTCTCACACTAGTGGAAACATCCTCTCCACATCCACTCCATCCAGGCCCTTCACTATTCAGTCCATGTTTGAGGGGTGGCGTGATGTTAGTCTATTGGGGCAAATCATTCACGTCTAGACCACGTCTAGCCTTGGCACAAAGTGAAACTAAAAACAAGAACATTTTGTTTCTCTTCTCACAGTGTGTTACACAAGAGGCACGTGAGGTGAGAATCCTTCCTCGTTACAGTGATCATGCACTGGTATGTTTCACAACCCTCCCTGCAATCATTATTTGTCACTCACTATCTGCAGTTTAAACGTAAAAACATGCCAGCACCGCCATTCAATATGATCATGGCTAATCATCCAGAATCAGTGTCCTGTTCCTGCTTTCTCCCCATATCCATTTATTCCGTTAGCCCCAAGAGCTAAATCCAACTCTCTCTTGAAAACATCCAGTGAATTGGCCTCCACTGTCTTCTGTGGCAGAGAGTTCCACACATTCACAACTCTGGGTGGAAAAGTTTTTCCTCATCTCAGTCCTAAATGGCCGACCCCTTTTTGTTAAGTTTAGCTTTGTTTTTAGAGATACAGCACGGAAACAGGCCAGCAAGTCCATGCTGCCCATCATTCACCCGTTCACACTAGTTCTGTGTTATTCCACTTCCTCATCCACTCCCAACACACTAGGGGGCAATTCACGAAAGCCAACAAACCTGGACATCTTTGGGATGTGGGAGGAAACCGGTGCACCCAGAGAAAACCCACGCAGGTCACGAGGAGAATGTGCAAACTCCATACAGACAGCATCCTTAGGCAGGATGAAACCCGGGTCTCTGGCGCTGTGCCACCGTGCTGATCTGCTGAGTTCCTCCAGCACGGTGTAGGAATATATGCGTGTATGTGTTTGCATGCCTACATCAGTGAGTGTGTGTATGCGTGCGTGTGTGTGTGCACGTGCATATGTGAGTATGTGTGTGCATGTATAATTGAATGGATTAAAGGCCGATAAATCCCCAGGGCCAGATAGGCTGCATCCCGAGTACTCGAGGAAGCAGCCACAGAAATAATGGATGCATCAGTGATAATTTTTCAAAACTCTTTAGATTCTGGAGTAGTTCCTGAGGAGTGGAGGGTAGATAATGTAACCACACTTAAAAAAAAAAGAGGGGAAGAGAAAACGGGGAATTACAGACCAGTTAGTCTAACATCGGTAGTGGGGAAACTGCTAGAGTCAGTTATTAAAGATGGGATAGCAGCGCATTTGGAAAGTGGTGAAATCATTGGACAAAGTCAGCATGGATTTACGAAATGTAAATCATGTCTGACGAATCTTATAGAATTTTTCGAGGATGTAACTAGTAGAGTGGATAAGGGAGAACCAGTGGATGTGTTATATCTGGACTTTCAGGTGACTTTCGACAAGGTCCCACATAAGAGATTAGTATACAAACTTAAAGCACACGACATTGGGGGTTCAGTATTGATGTGGATACAGAACTGGCTGGCAAACAAGAAGCAAAGAGTAGGAGTAAACGGGTCGTTCTCGTAATGGCAGGCAGTGACTAGTGGGGTACCGCAAGGCTCAGTGCTGGGACCCCAGCTATATACAATATACATTAATGATTTGGACGAGGGAATTGAATGCAACATCTCCAAGTTTGCAGATGACACGAAGCTGGGGGGCAGTGTTAGCTGTGAGGAGGATGCTAGGAGGCTGCAAAGGTGACTTGGATAGGCTGGGTGAGTGGGCAAATGCATGGCAGATGCAGTATAATGTGGATGGGCAGAGGAGCTGAACCTCTTCTTTGCTCGCTTTGAAGTGGAGCCACCCGAGACAGCCACAACACACCATATGGTCCACAGTAGCCTAACCCTCACGATATAGGAGCATGAGGTGAGGCGCACGCTGCGGGCCATCAATCCAAGGAAGGCTACTGGACCTGACGGAGTCTCTGGACGCGTGCTGAAGGACTGCGCAGACCAGCTGGCTGGAGTCTTCACGAGGATTTTTAACCAGTCTCTGGCCCAGTCCACTGTCCCACCCTGTCTGAAGTCCGCAACCATAGTCCCCTTGCCCAAAAAAACCCACATTTCCAGCCTCAACAACTACCGGCCAGTCGCACTCACACCAGTGGTGATGAAGTGCTTTGAAAAACTGGTCCGGGGTCATATCACATCACTCCTGCCCCGAAGCTTAGACCCCCACCAGTTTGCGTACAGAGCGAATAGATCTACATAGGATGCTGTAGCCACATCTCTCCATGCTGCACTGTCCCACCTGGAGCAGCGGGGAAGCTATGTGCGAATGCTCTTTGTGGACTACAGCTCTGCTTTTAATACTATCCTTCCCCACAAACTGGTGGACAAACTGGGGGACTTGGGACTTCCACACTCCGCCTGCATGTGGATAAATAGTTTCCTGTCGGGCTGCAGCCAGAGAGTCAGAATGGGCCATCACACATCCACGGCCCTCAGCCTCAGTACCGGCTCTCTCTCCACATGCGTGCTGAGCCCCCTGCTCTACACCATCTACACACATGACTGCACCTCCGCCCATCACAGCAACACCATTGTCAAATTTGCGGATGACACTACGGTGGTGGGGCTCATCTCCGGGGGGGACGAGTACGCCTATCGGGATGAGGTGGAGCAGCTGACAGTGTGGTGTGGAGAAAATAACCTGCTCCTGAACACCTTAAAGACCAAGGAGATAATAATAGACTTCAGGAAGAACAAAACGGAAATGGTACCACTAATCATCAGAGGGGACTGTGTGGAGAGGGCGGCGGATTTCCGCTTCCTGGGAATCCATATTGAGGAGGACCTGACGTGGAGCGTGAACACCTCTGCGCTGCTGAAAAAGGTCCAGCAGAGACTGCACTTCCTGAGGGTGCTCAGGAAGAATAACATCACACAGAGACTGCTGCTGTCCTTTTATCGGTGCTCCATTGAGAGCATCCTAACATACTGTGTATGCGTGTGGTACACCAGCTGCACAGCGGCTCAGAGGAAAGCGCTCCAGAGGGCCATTGACAACATTGGCCCAGAGGATTGTCGGCTGCCCTCTCCTTACCTTGGAAGACTTACACAGTTCCGGCTGCATCAAAAAATCCCAGAATATTATAAAGGACATTTCCCACCCGGACACTCCCTGTTGGAACTGTTGCCGTCAGGCAGACGGTACAGATCTACAAGGACAGATTTAAAAACAGTTTTTACCCCACTGCTATAAAGGCACTAAATGTAGCCGCCAAGGAACGCGGGGACTAAGGGACTGTGGTTGGTACACTGTGAAATCGACACAAGGATGTAGGGTTGGGTGTTTATGCGTGCTGTTTTCATATTTCATATTTATTTTAGTTGTTTATCTTTTTTAATATTTTACCTTGTGTGTATCGTTAGCTTTTATTGTTTGAATGTTGCACTGACTGGTTGACATTTTTAAATTGTGTTGTACATGGTTCATGTTACAATGACAATAAAGAAACTATTCTATTCTAAATGTTATCCACTTTGGTGGCAAAAACATGAGGGTAGACTATTATGTGAATGGTGGCCGATTAGGAAAAGGGGAGATGCAACGAGACCTGGGTGTCATGGTACACCAGTCAGTGAAAGGAGGCATGCAGGTGCAGCAGGCAGTGAAGAAAGCGAATGGTATGTTAGCATTCATAGCAAAAGTATTTGAGTATAGGAGCAGGGAGGTTCTGCTGCAGTTGTATAGGGTTTTGGTGAGGCCACACCTGGAGTATTGGTCTCCAAATCTGAGGAAATACATTTTCGCCAGAGAAGAGGTACAGAGAAGGTTCACCAGACTGATTCCTGGGATGTCAGGACTTTCATATGAAGAAAGACTGGATAGACTCGGCTTGTACTCGCTAGAATTTAGAAGATTGAGGGGGGATCTTATAGAAACTTACAACATTCTTAAGGGGTTGGACAGGCTAGATGCAGGAAGATTGTTCCCGATGTTGGGGGAGTCCAGAACAAGGGGTCACAGTTTAAGGATAAGGGGGAATTCCTTTACGACCAAGATGAGGAAAAGATTTTTCACACAGAGTGGTGAGTCTCTGGAATTCTCTGCCACAGAAGGTCGTTGAGGCCAGTTCATTGGCTAAATTTAAGAAGGAGTTAGATGTGGTCCTTGTGGCTAAAGGGATCAGGGGGTATGGAGAGAAGGCAGGTACAGGATACTGAGTTGAAATGATCAGCCATGATCATATTGAATGGCAGTGCAGGCTCGAAGGGCCGAATGGCCTACTCCTGCACCTACTTTCTCTGTTTCTATGTAATTTGCATGTGGTCCGTGTGAAAGTGTGTGTGTGTGCTCTGGTTTAACCTCGACATCTACATGGTGAGGGTGGGGTCGCTGGGCTCGTGTGGAGGTTATGAATTGGCTCCTGGACTGGGATACAGAAGGGTCTCGACCTGAAACGTCAGCCGTTCCTTCTCTCCAGAGATGCTGCCTGTCCCGCCGAGTTACTCCAGCATTCTGTGTCTATCTTTGGATTACAGTGATGTGTTGTTGGGAACGGAGGGAGGGGCGGCAAGGATTCCAACACTGATCTCTTGGGCTTTCTCAAATGACCCCATTAGATGACTCATCTTTTTTTTTTCCTTTACAAAATGTTTTAATCAAACAAACAAATACAAGTACAAACACAATCAAAGAATGGCTAAACTGGCATCTTACAAAGAAATTTCAAATTAAAATATTACCATTTTCATCAATAAAACATTCCACCTCCTGCGGTGACTAGCGCTCACAGAAGGCTCATTAGATGACTCATCGGGAGGTTGGGAAAGGGAATCACAACACATTGCTGAGATGTGTGGGCCTTCCTGACCACAGACAGAGGATCTGACCTCATCGATGTGTGTGATGAAAAGCCCCAGTCTATACTCACAGGTTCCTCAAGGTTTTGTACACAGCTGCATCGAAGGCTCGACTGACAGACGTTCCCTCCACTGTCCTCTCCCCCTGACGGACCCTCTGCCAGGACATTCCACCCTCTCGACTCACTCGTGCGGTAAGTACCGATAAACTATTGTAGTCAGATGTGACCGAGAAAGATGCAGCACGGAAACTGACAGTCCACGCTGCTGCCCAGCGATCACCCGTTCACACTCGTTCTAGTTTATCCCACTTTCATAAGACCATAAGCAATAGAAGCAGAATTAGACCATTCGGCCCATCAGGTCTACTCCACCATTCAATCATGGCTGATCTATCTCTCCCTCTTCACCCCATTCTCCTGCCTTCTCACCATAACCTTTAATTCTGAGCATATTCCTGGACTCTCCCACTAGTGGAAACATCCTCTCCAAATCCACTCTATCCAGGCCTTTCACTATTCGGTAAGTTTCAATGAGGTCCCTCCTCATTCCTCTAAACTCCAGCGAGTACAGGCCCAGCGCCGACAAACGCTCATCATAGGTTAACCCACTCATTCCTGGGATCATTCTCGTAAAACCTCCAGATTTCTCACAATCCACACCCAACCATCTGTGACACCGCTCTCCCCTTTCTCGATCTCCCTGTCTCTCGCAGCGCCAGATACCTGGCTTCCATCCTGACTACGGGTGCTGCATGTGTGGAGTTTGCACGTTCTCCCTGAGACCGCGTGGGTTTTCTCCGGGTGCTCCAGTTTCCCCCCACGTTCCAAAGACGTGCGGGTTGGTAAGTTAATTGGCTTTTGTAAATTATCCTTTGTGTGTGTAGGGAGTGGATGGGAAAGTGGAATAACAGAACTGGTGTGCAGAGATCGCTGGTCGGCGCGGACTTGGTGGGCTGAAGGGCCTGTTCCCACGCTGCATCTCTAAACCAAACTGATCTAAACTAAATGACTGGTAGACAAAAATGCTGGAGAAACTCAGCGGGCGAGGCAGCATCTGTGGAGCGAAGGAATAGGTGACGTTTCGGGTCAAGACCCTTCACTAAATGATTAATTCTTTCCCAAGATAGGGCCAACGAAGGATGATTTCTCATCGGTTATTCTCAGTCCTCTGCCTCGGCCTGCTGTCGGATGGAGCACACGCCGGTAAGATTGGTCGATTGATTGGTCAGTTGGTCAGTTGGTCGGTCGGAATGTACAGCACGGAAATGGGCCCTTCAGCCCAGCAATTCCAGTGGGGTCAGTGGGGTGTGGGGGGTGTGGGTCAGTGTGGTGTGGGGGGGTGTGGGTCAGTGTGGTGTGGGGGGGTGGGGGGGGTGTGGGTCAGTGTGGTGTGGGGGGGTGGGTCAGTGTGGTGTGGGGGGGTGGGGGGGTGTGGGCCAGTGTGGTGTGGGGGGGTGGGTCAGTGTGGTGTGGGGGGGTGTGGGTCAGTGTGGTGCGGGGGTGTGGGTCAGTGTGGTGTGGGGGGGTGGGTCAGTGTGGTGTGGGGATGTGGGTCAGTGTGGTGTGGGGGTGTGGGTCAGTGTGGTATGGGGGGGTGGGTCGGGGTGGTGTGGGGGGTGGGTCAGTGGGGTGTGGGGGGTGTGGGTCAGTGTGGTGTGGGGGGGTGTGGGTCAGTGTGGTGTGGGTCAGTGTGGTGTGGGGGGGTGTGGGTCAGTGTGGTGTGGGGGTTGTGGGTCAGTGTGGTGTGGGTCAGTGTGGTGGGGGGTGTGGGTCAGTGTGGTGTGGGGGGTGTGGGTCAGTGTGGTGGGGGGGGGGTGTGGGTCAGTGTGGTGTGAGGGGTGTGGGTCAGTGTGGTGTGGGGGGGTGTGGGTCAGTGTGGTGTGGGGGGGTGTGGGGGGTGTGGGTCAGTGTGGTGGGGGGGGTGTGGGTCAGTGTGGTGTGGGGGGGTGTGGGTCAGTGTGGTGTGAGGGGTGTGGGTCAGTGTGGTGTGGGGGGTGGGTCAGTGTGGTGTGGGGTGTGGGCCAGTGTGGTGTGGGGGGGGTGGGTCGGGGTGGTGTGAGGGGTGTGGGTCAGTGTGGTGTGGGGGGTGTGGGTCAGTGTGGTGTGGGGGGGTGTGGGTCAGTGTGGTGTGGGGGGGTGGGGGGTGTGGGTCAGTGTGGTGTGGGGGGGTGGGTCAGTGTAGTGTGGGGGGGTGGGGGGGTGTGGGCCAGTGTGGTGTGGGGGGGTGGGTCAGTGTGGTGTGGGGGGGTGTGGGTCAGTGTGGTGCGGGGGTGTGGGTCAGTGTGGTGTGGGGGGGTGGGTCAGTGTGGTGTGGGGATGTGGGTCAGTGTGGTGTGGGGGTGTGGGTCAGTGTGGTATGGGGGGGTGGGTCGGGGTGGTGTGGGGGGTGGGTCAGTGGGGTGTGGGTCAGTGTGGTGTGGGGGGGTGTGGGTCAGTGTGGTGTGGGTCAGTGTGGTGTGGGGGGGTGTGGGTCAGTGTGGTGTGGGGGTTGTGGGTCAGTGTGGTGTGGGTCAGTGTGGTGGGGGGTGTGGGTCAGTGTGGTGTGGGGGGTGTGGGTCAGTGTGGTGGGGGGGGTGTGGGTCAGTGTGGTGTGAGGGGTGTGGGTCAGTGTGGTGTGGGGGGGTGTGGGTCAGTGTGGTGTGGGGGGGTGTGGGGGGTGTGGGTCAGTGTGGTGGGGGGGGTGTGGGTCAGTGTGGTGTGGGGGGGTGTGGGTCAGTGTGGTGTGAGGGGTGTGGGTCAGTGTGGTGTGGGGGGGGTGGGTCAGTGTGGTGTGGGGGGTGGGTCAGTGGGGTGGGGGGTGGGTCAGTGGGGTGGGGGGGTGTGGGTTAGTGTGGTGGGGGGGTGTGGGTCAGTGTGGTGTGGGGGGGTGTGGGTCAGTGTGGTGGGGGGGGTGTGGGTCAGTGTGGTGTGGGTCGGGGGGGTAGGGGGGGTGGGTCAGTGTGGTGTGGGGGTGGTGTGGGTCAGTGTGGTGTGGGGGGGATGTGGGTCAGTGTTGTGTGGGTCAGTGTGGTGTGGGGGGGTGGTGTGGGTCAGTGTGGTGTGGGTCAGTGTGGTGGGGGGGTGTGGGTCAGTGTGGTGGGGGGGTGTGGGTCAGTGTGGTGGGGGGGTGTGGGTCAATGTGGTGTGGGTCGGGGGGGGTGGGGGGTGGGTCAGTGTGGTGTGGGGGGTGGTATGGGTCAGTGTGGTGTGGGGGAGATGTGGGTCAGTGTTGTGTGGGTCAGTGTGGTGTGGGGGGGTGGGTCAGTGTGGGTCAGTGTGGTGTGGGGGGGATGTGGGTCAGTGTTGTGTGGGTCAGTGTGGTGTGGGGGGGGTGGGTCAGTGTGGTGGGGTGGGGTGGGGGTGGTGTGGGTCAGTGTGGTGTTGGTCAGTGTGGGTCAGTGTGGTGTGGGTCAGTGTGGTGTGAGTCAGTGTGGGTCAGTGTGGTGTGGTTCAGTGTGGGTCAGTGTGGTGTGGGTCAGTGTGGTGTGGGTCAGTGTGGGTCAGTGTGGTGTGGGTCAGTGTGTGTCAGTGTGGTGTGGGTCAGTGTGGTGTGGGTCAGTGTGGGTCAGTGTGGTGTGGGTCAGTGTGGGTCAGTGTGGTGTGGTTCAGTGTGGGTCAGTGTGGTGTGGGGGGGTGTTGCGGAGGGGACATTGGGACAGGGTGGGGAGGTGGGGAGGGTCTCTGATGATGCTGCCTGCCTGTCTATCTGAGGCAGCGCCTGTGTTTAACTGCTACACGAGTTGTTTTCCAATGGCCACAGACTCTGTGAGGTGTGGGAGTGCGGGGCTGTCTGTCCGTGTACGTGCTGGTGAGGAGGAGATCGGTCTACCGTGTGTCTTTGCCCACATTGGACTCTCGGAGATGCTGCTGGTGTGGCAGGTGGAGGCCAGGGGGCCGGTGTTGTCCACTAATGGATCGCGGGAATTCAAGGTGTGGGACCCGGAATTCAGGGGCCGAGTGCGTGTGGACCCCGACTGGTACCGCAAAGGGAATGCTGAGCTACGGGTCACCCGGCCGAGAGTCTCCGATTCGGGGAACTACAGCTGCATCGTGCGGGCAGAGGGACCGGCGGAATACTGCGCCAGAGTAACGCTGGATGTGAACTCAGGTAAGGACCTCATCGAGTGATACAGCATGGAAACAGGCCCTTCGGCCCAACTTGCCCACACCAGTCCCACCTACCCGCGTCTGGTCCGTATCTCGCCAAACCTGTCCTACCCATGTACCTGTCTAACTGTTTCTTAACATTTCTTAAACGACCTCCTCTGGCAGCTCGTTCCATAAACCCACCACCCTTTGCGTCAAAAGGTTACCCCTCGTATTCCTATTAAATCTTTTCCCCTTCACCTTGAACCTATGTCCCCTGGTCCATGATTCCCCTACTCTGGGCAAGAGACTCTGTGCATCTACGCGATCTATTCCTCTCATGATTTTATACATCTCAGTTAGATCTCCCCTCATCCTCCTGCGCTCCATGGCATAGAGACCCAGCCTACTCAACCTCTCCCTATAGCTCACACCCTCTAGTGTGGCAACATCCTCTAAATCTTCTTTGGAGTTTGGGGTCGGACTGGGAAGGGCTGCGTGTCCCCTGAGTAAATATATCACAGGGCCGGTCCCACTTCGATCGCCGGAGCCGTGCGGAATTGTGCGGAGTTCGTCCCGACATCGCGCGGGGCTCCGAAAAACTGACTATGTTCAAAAATTCCGCGCGGCAACGGCTTGTCGGCTCGCAGTCGCCTCGACGCATGACACACCGCCCCGACATCGTGCCTCCGTGACCCTCTCTGTAGGTGCCTCCGTGACCCTCTCTCTGTGTGGCTCCGTAGCCCTCTGTGTGTGTGCCACTGTGCCCCTCTCTGTGTGCCCCTCTCTGTCCTGGCGAACTTACCTTTAAGACTTCGCTCCAAGTTCGCCTCACTTTGCGCCGCGTTGCGCCACTTACCCGACCTCCGCACGGCCCTCGCTGCCGGTTTGGTCGCGCTTGCCGCATGCAGGCGCATGCTGGTGGGAACGGCCCTGTACAGGGGATCAACCGACCTCCGCGCGGCCCCCGCTTCTAGTTTGATCGCGCTCATCGCATAGAGTTGCATGTTGGTAGGACAGGCCCTTAACTCAGCGGGTCAGGCAGCATCTGTGGAGAACATGGATAGGTGACGTTTCACAGAGTGCTGGAGTAACTCAGCGGGTCAGGCAGCATCTGTGGAGAACATGGAGAGGTGACTCTGTCCATCGCTCCTCATTCACACTGCGTCCGTTTGTTTTACAGCCGGAAGTTGCCAATGTCCCCGACTCTCCGCGGGCTGGATCGCCGCCCTGCCGCTGCTGCTGCTGCTGCCCTGGGCCGGGCTCCTGCTCTGACCGCCTTCTCCACCGGAGAGTTCGTTTAACGTGAGAGTTGCTGCCGCCCTGTGGAGGGAACGGTCTCTGCAAGCGGTGGCCATATTTGCACTCGGTTTCTCCCAGGTAGAGGAGGTCACAATGTTAGTGTTTGTCGTCCTCGCCCTCATCTGCCATCGGACTGAGTCACAGAGTCACCCAGCAGGGAAAAGGCCCTTCGGCCCAACCTGTCCACACCAACCTATCCACACTGGCCCCACCTGCATGCGTTTGGTCCACATCCCTCTAAACCTGTCCTATCCATGTAGCTGTCCAAATATTGTTTTAATAAATGTGAACATACCTGCCTCCACTACCTGCTCCAGCAGCTTGTTCCATACACCAACAACCATCACAGTGAAAGTGTTACGCCTTGGGCTCCTATTAAATCTCCCCCCCCCCCCCCCCCCCCACCTTAAATCTGTGTTTTCTGGTTCTTGATTCACCGACACTGGGCCAAAGATTGTGTATTTATCCTATCTATTCCCCTCCTCTATATGATCACCCCTCAGCCCCATGCGCACAAAGGAATACGGTCCGAGCCTGCCCCAACCTCTCCCTGTAGCTCAGGCCCCTCGAGTACTGGCAACACCCTGGTTATGTACAGGCGGGTGGAGTTTGTCTCGGCATCGTGTTCAGCACAGACATTGTGGGTCGAAGGGCCTGTTCCTGTGCTGTTCTATAAATGGGACTAGCGTATGAACATCTAGTAGATGGGGCATCTTAGTCGGGCCGAAGGGCCTGTGTCCGTGCTGTATGGCTCTGTGATATGTCTGGACCCCAACATCTGTGAAGAGGAACCCCACAGTGTGTGCTTCATGCCGGCAGCACAGTCGTGGCTGGGGTTGTATCCCAACAATTCTACTTTCACCCAAAAATGCTGTAAATATCATCAATAAAAAAAAATATTTTTCTTCTCATCTCTGGCCTTGTCCACCCATCTGTCAATCAAGCCTCCCTCACCTGTATCCACCTTTCACTTAAATACACAGAATGCTGGAGTAACTCAGCGGGTCAGGCAGCACCTGTGGAAAACATGAATAGGTGACGTTTCACAGAGTGCTGGAGTAACTCAGCGGGTCAGGCAGCATCTGTGGAGAACATGGATAGGTGACGTTTTCAGAAAATCATAAGTGATCGGAGCAGAGTTAGGCCATTCGACCCATCGAGTCTACTCTGCCATTCAATCATGGCTGATCTATCTCTCCCTCCTAACCCCATTCTCCTGCCTTCTCCCTATAACCTCTGACCCCCGTACTAATCAATAAACTAGAGTAGATGAGAAAGTGGGATAACATAAAACGAGTGTGAACGGGTGATCGTTGGTCAGCGTGGACTCGGTGGGCCGAAGGGCCTGTTTTCATGCTGTACCCTTTAATCGCTGTCAATAAAAGACACTGCGTATTTGCGAGCAGACGGAGATTGTGGGTGGATGCTTTCAAGAGAGAGATAGATTTAGCTCATGGTTAATGGAATCAAGAGAAAGCAGGAACAGGGTTCTGATTCTGGATGATCAGCCATGATCGTATTGAATGGCGGTGCTGGCTCGAAGGGCCGAATGGCCTGCTCCTGCACCTATTTTCCCAGTTTCTCCGTTACCATGTGTCCATGTTACCATATTTCTATGTTTCTATGATCCAGAATAGGGAGCAAAGTCCGTGATGATTGACCGGTGGGTAGAGCCTCCTGCCTCCGGCCGCTAGGTCAGTGTGGGGTCGGGGCTGTGGGGGGGAGGGGGTGGACCTGAGGCGCACTGGGCCAACCTGATACGCAGCAGACATGCGGTAAGTCAGAGCCAAACCTCTCTTTCACAAAGTTTTAAACCTCTTTATCAGGTAATTAACGGAGGATGTTGCCAGGATTTGCGGGTGTGAGCTACAGGGAGATGTTGAGCAGGCTGGGTCTCTATTCCATGGAGCGTAGGAGGATGAGGGGTGATCTTAGTGAGCTGACATGGGACATGTTGCCGGTGTGGGCAAGTTGGGCCGAAGGGCCTGTTTCCACACTATGACTATGATTCTAAATCTGTATCAGGAGGTAACAGTTGTTGCTGTGATGTGATTAGCAAATAGGCTGCTTTTGTGCAGATTTTAGTTGCTTTATTTACTGTCTAGCGAGACTGTACCCATGAACTCTCCACCTGTGTGTGTGTGTGTGTGCTGACGAGCAGACTGTGACACACTCACACACACACGTACACTCAGACTGTGACACACTCACACACACACGTACACTCAGACTGTGACACACTCACACACACACGTACACTCAGACTGTGACACACTCACACACACACGTACACTCAGACTGTGACACACTCACACACACACACTCAGACTGTGACACACACACACACACACGCGTACACTCAGACTGTGACACACTCACACACACACACCTACAATCAGACTGTGACACACTCACACACACACACATACAACCAGACTGTCACACACACCCACGTACAATCAGACTGTGACACACTCACACACACACACACGCATACTCTCAATCTCTGACACAATCACACTGTGACAAAGTCTCACACACACACACTATCAGACGGTAACACACACACAGACTGTGGCATAGACACACACACACACTCGCACACACACGCATACTCTCAATCTCTGACACAATCACACTGTGACAAAGTCTCACACACACACACTATCAGACGGTAACACACACACACAGACTGTGGCATAGACTCACACACACACCACATACAATCAGACTGCTACACACTCTCATGGTCGTGTTCATAAGTCATAGTAGCAGAGTCAAGTCCACTCCACCATTCAATCATGGCTGATCTATCTCTCCCTCCTAACCTCATTCTCCTGCCTTCTCCCCATAACCTCTGACACCCGCACTAATCAAGAATCTATCTATCTCTGCCTTAAACATACCCACTGACTTGTGGCCTCCACGGCCTTCTATGGAAAAGAATTCCACAGACTAAAGAAAAGTCTCATTTTACTTCGGGTGGAGAGCGCAGCTCCCACCAGCGGTAAGTTTAACCCGCAGGTAAGTTACTGTTGAACTTTCTTGCGAGTGTTTTTAAACTCTGTAAGTCTGCAGAGTCAGCTGGAGTGTTCATGATTTGCAAAAAAATTAAAAAACTCTGTAAATCTGGCTCGAAATGCAGAGCCAGCTAGAGTATAAGTATTTTTAAACTGCGGTAATTGAATGGAACGAGCTGGAACCGCAGTTTCCGATTTAGATCGGATCGTGATCGGCTTGTACTCGCTGGAATTTAGAAGATTGAGGGGGGATCTTATAGAAACTTACAAAATTCTTAAGGGGTTGGACAAGCTAGATGCAGGAAGATTGTTCCCGATGTTGGGGGAGTCCAGAACAAGGGGTCACAGTCTAAGGATAAGGGGGAATTCCTTTAGGACCAAAATGAGGAAAACATTCTTTACACAGAGAGTAGTGAGTCTCTGGAATTCTCTGCCACAGAAGGCAGTTGAGGCCAGTTCATTGGCTATATTTAAGAGGGCGTTAGATGTGGCACTTGTGGCTAAAGGGATCGGGGGGTATGGAGAGAAGGCAGGTACGGGATACTGAGTTGGATGATCAGCCATGATCACATTGAATGGCGGTGCAGGCTCGAAGGGCCAAATGGCCTACTCCTGCACCTATTTTCTATGTTTCTATGTTTCTATGTGAGATAAGGCTGTTCCCGCTATTTAGATCGGGTTTGGAGATAAAGGCTGTGCTAAATGCCGGCTCCAAAGACCCACAATTTGTAAAATAAAGTCTGCTCTGAGTATATGTTACCAGATGCAATTTTCTTTATGGAAATGTATATATCCCTGTGTGATACTGAGGTTAATACAAATATTCTGCAAGCAGAATGTGCCTGTCAGAATTACAATTTGAAACGTATATGGTTTATGCACAAATACAAAACAGTAAAGAAGTAACTCTCCTCCAAGGGAGGACAAGAATGTGGGGAAGGCTGGAAATCGAGAAAATGCTCCACTCTTGACTTAGTCAAGGGTTCTAAGACCCATGTAGGTCTTCCTGTAAGGCAAGCTCCAAAGGAGTTTCCATACGCTGAGTATGGTGCCTATGAAAATGGGATTCTGATTCTCCAGTACCTTGGTTAGGTCTGAATGATGTCCCTAGAGCAAGATAAAATGCTCCAAACTCTAATCAATCAAGGGTTCTAAAGATCCATGAGATTCTAAGGCAGGGTCCGAGGGAGTTTCCACACACTGAGTACGGTGCCTATGAAGAATGAGAATCTCATTCACCAGTGCCTTGCATAGGTCTGGATGAAGTTTCCCTAGAGCAAGACTCGGGAGTACCAGGGCAGGATGAAACTGGCCCTGAAGATGGTGTCCCTACTTATGTGTATACACCAGAGCACAATAGAAATATTCCGGGTGATCCCGATGTAGCACCAAGTTTTGCTATATCGGTATGGACTGGTGAGGCTATGGATGAACCTGGTGGCCAACATTATTTGGTTTCTCACCTACTCCAAGAAACTGTTATGACCGAAACAGTAAAAAATATATAAAAATATATAAAACACCCGTCTATTGTGCCTCGCTCAGGGTGCCAACAGCAACTCAGTAATTGGGAACCCATGAGTGTAATGATGTGAGGACAGGAAATGTGTTCCAGTATGTCCTCTAGCTGATATTCAGTTGGCATCATTGTATTTGGGGAAGACATACATGGGTCGATAATGTCCAATACTTTTAAGACATGCTTGCGTTACTCTGCAACGCATATTCAAACCCAATTGTATGGTGCAAATTGCCATTTGGCTAACATTATACCCAAAAAATGCAGGATTATGTGGGCAAGCTATAACCTGATTTATGATTGATGAAAAACTACCCAAACAATTAAGGATATTTTCCTTCTAAAACTTCTCATCCCTGCTTTGAGAAACATACAGGTTGAATACGAACCCCTATATTAAGAGAAGGGATCTTCTGGTTCATTTACAGAAGTACAGAAACGTCATTCCATCACACATGGAATTTCTGGGAAACAAACTCTGGTTGGTTGTAAGATTACAATTGTTTTGTAATTCTGCATTAAATCTGATCGGCTTGGTGTTCGAATGTACCAGGAACTCGTCAGGTAGAGTTAATATATCCCAGACACAAGTATGGGGGTTGCAGAGTCATTCTGGGACTCACAAACTTAAATTTATAGTTCAGTATAGGCATTTAAAAAAGTACACTTCAACACTGTAACAAAGTTGTTATCACAAGGCTGCTATATGGCTATTATTAGACCTAAAAAAGATGCCTTATTATTCAGGTACTTCAATTAATTGGATGGGTCAGCTGAAGTAATTACCTAATGGGTTAAATTCAGCCCTCAGATTGCTCACACAATTATTGAAACCAACACTGGTGTTAATGAGGGCTCAGAATCACATTGTAATGACTTATCTAGAGGATATGTTAATTGTAAATGGGAGACAGCTGAAGAACTGGGTTCAGCAACTATAAGCCTATTGAAAGGCCAAGGTTCTGTACATCCACACAACATGGAAGTTACAGGTATCTCAAACAGTTGATTATTTGGGGTTTGTCTTTAATACAGTTGATATGTCACTAACTTTACCAACAATTAAGGTTGGGGATGTTACAAATGCCTGTATTTGTCTTGGTAAAAAACATTATCCCATCATCCAAGAAGTAGCTACGGCTACTGGTAAAGTGATAGCAGCATTCCTGCTGTCGAATTGGGACCTCTGCATGATCAAAGTCTGCAAAGACCAGAGAATAAGTGTAAAAGCGTGCAGGTCATTGATTAGGTCCATGCAGTTACCAACTAAAAAGGTTGAGCTGAATTGCAATGATGGATTCTCAATGTTGCACAAGTTACTAAAAGTAAAAATATGCTTGTTCAGCAGTCTTCAGTGTTATTACAGACTGTTGGGAGTGCTCTTGGATGGGGAGCCAAGGACAATGACACCAGTTGTGGTGGTCGATGGACTGTCGAAGACGATTTAATTCTCCAAACACATGGTATGAATGATTTGGAGTTATTGGGGGCGTTTTTTATGCATTGATAGCTGTTTGCTCTACAATAAAGAACTTACATGTTCAATTACGAGTAGACAATACCACAACTGTGGGAGAAGACAATATTGTGGTAAGACAACAGATCACGAAAGTTCAATGACAATACAGAATGAATGTTAAAATTCAAAAGGTTTCAAATAGATTGTCAGACTGTGTGTGTACCAAATGTTGATCTGTTGTGTCTGGATTAAATCTCCAGTGGTCTAAATGTGTCTCGTGGGAGCCAGATCCAGGAGCATTAGCGGTGAATGCTTTCTCACTACATTGGGGAAGTATAGTCTTTTATGTTTTCCCCATTTTTGCCTGATTAGGCAATGTGTCACCAAAATAGAGCAAGTCTCCGCCGCAGGCATTTGGTGGTTCCAAACTGGTATTGCTTCTCGGCCTTTTGGCTAAGATCAAGGTAGTATCTATTCTTATCAGTTAAATATCTGATACGTCCCTTATCTAGGGACCATTACTACACAGCTATTGTTCCCTTTGGTGCTCGGAATGATGACAAATCCCAGGTGCAGTAATTGTTGTACATCCAGTAACAGCAAAAGTCATCCATTACATGACCGTATTAATTGTTAATCTGCAGGTTCTGATGGAATGTCGGATAGGACCATGGATGTCATAACTGCAGCTTGGAGATATAGCACTAAGAAACAATATATGTTTCATATAAGGAATGGGAAATCTTTTGTATACAGTCAGATATATTTTATCATACTACAAACATATCGGATGTATTGGAGTTCCTTGCTATGTTGCACCTGAGCTATAGTACCATGAATGGAGCTCGGAGTTTTGTCCTCCTATTTAGGACAATTTCAGAATGACAATTTATCAGGTCTCATCCGTTTATATCCCGATTTATGAGAGGAATCTTAATAAAATCCTACCAAACCCAGATATACTGAAATCTGGGATGTCAGTATAGTTCTCACATTGATTCGGCAATGGACTCCAATTACGTCACTGTCTTTTCAGAAGTTAATATTTAAAGTGGTTATGCTCATGCCATTAATATCAGCACAATGAGTACAAACATCACAAATGTTGTGGTTAGATTGTATACAGTTGTCTATAGATAAAATAACGTTTGATGTCAATGATCTAAGCAAGCAAAGCAAGCCAAGAAAGGCTGGAACCAATGTAATCTTTAAGACATATGCTGCCAATTAAACATTGTGTGTGGTTAAGCATCTGACTTAATATATATTGAATTAAGAGACTCCGAGATTGTGAGACAGCAATGTTCATTACCCACAAGAAACATATAAAAGTGACAGTACAAACTATTCTAGATGGATAAACAGGTTCTGGATTAACTGGAGTAGAAACTGATGTGTTAAATCTCACTCCACAAGGGCGGTATCAATGTCCGCGGCGAAGGTGCAGGACGTGCCGCTCGACCAAATTCTGGAGACCGCAGGATGGTCTAAAGAAGAAACTTTCCTAGATTTATGATAAACCTGTTGTTACAGCGCCAGAGTTGCACATGCTGTGTTGGGTTCTGTTCAAAATTGTTGCTTTGTTGCATAACATTTGTTGTTATCTCCCCTGGGATAGAGGGGTTATTATTTTTCTTTTTATTATTATTAAAATATTAAAATATTTATTGCCTAATTTCAGGCAATATATATTATTTACTCACTACTGTGTAAACTGAAGCAGTGTGTCGTATGGAATGATCTACGGCATGAAAATCACAGAGCTTTAAAATCTTCACTCACGTGACTCTGAAGTAAAATAGTAATATTAAATGAGAACTTACCTGTTCGAAGTTTGATCTTTATTTTATGAGGAGTTACGATGAGGGATTACGTGCTCTCCAATCCCAACCCTCATAATCTAAAAGATCATCTGGTAGTTCTAGTCTTGTGTGAGCCTTACTATCTTACTTCGGCTATTGTTTCTGTGTTTTTCCCGCCCCTGCTTTGAAGTATGCCGATCAAGCGCCAGGCGGGGCTTCTTCACGTAATCCCTCATCGTAACTCCTCATAAAATAAAGATCAAACTTCGAACAAGTAAGTTCTCATTTAATCTTACTATCTCCTTCCTAAAAGAACATCCTTTAATTCTGAGACTGCGACCTCTAGTTCTAGACTGCGGCAGCTCGTGCCACACACCCACCTCCCTCTGTGTGGAAAACAACTCGTGTGGGACAATTCCATCCTGGCTGTCCACTCTATTTGTGCCTCTGATAATTGTATTTACACCCATCAGGTCTCCCCTCAACATCTGCCGTTCCAGAGAAACCAATCCAAGTCTGTCCACCAGTCTCTCCCTGAAGCTGAAACCTTGTAATCATGGCAGCATTCTGGCAAACCTCCATGTCCTGTAATGTGGGCGGCACGGTGGCGCAGCGGGTAGAGCTGCTGCCCCACAGCGCCAGAGATCCAGGTTCCATCCTGACTACGGGTGCTGTCTGTACGCAGTTTGTACCTTCTCCCCGTGACCGCGTGGGTTTTCACTGGGTGCTCCGGTTTCCTCCCACACTACAAAGTTGTGCGCTAGTGTGTGCAGGATAGTGTTAGTGTGCGTGGATTGTTGTTCGGCACGGACTCGGTGGGCCGAAGGGCCTGTTTCCGCGCTGTATCTCTGAAGTAAACTGAACTAACGTGCCACGATGCTCTGTGTTCTGCGTTGGTTTGCCGCAGGTTAAACGCCGTCTTCTGGTCTCTGCTCACCGGCTCTCTCGCCACCCGGCTCAACCAACCCTTCGGTGAATTCTCGTCGCCCAAACACCCTCTGGCATATCCGCCAATCACCAGCCAGGACTGGCTCATCTCTGCCCCACACGGTTACACCATCAAAGTCTACATCCCCTACTTGGACATCGAGTCTTCAGACGGGTGCCGGTCAAGCTATGTCCAGGTAAAAGTGACGTGTCAGACCCTCACACCCACACTGGCCTCCAGCCAGCGTGGTCCATCTGGGGAAGGGTTTCGTCCCGAAACTTTGCCTATTTCCTTCGCTCCATAGATGTTGCCTCACCCGCTGAGTTTCTCCAGCCTCCAACTTTACTTCACGCCACTTTACCTTTGAGATACATGCGTGGAAAGAGGCCCTTCGGCCCACCGAGTCCGTGCTGACCAGCAATCTCCTGCACACACTAGGGACAATTTACATCGATAGCAAGTATCTCTGGAGAACATGACATTTCACAGAGTGCTGGAGTAACTCAGCGGGTCAGGCAGCATCTGTGGAGAACATGGATAGGTGACGTTTCACAGAGTGCTGGAGTAACTCAGCGGGTCAGGCAGCATCTGTGAAGGGAAGGAATGGGTGACGTTTCGGCTCGAGACCCTTCGGGTCTCGGCCCGAAACGTCGCCCATTCCTTCTTTCCAAAAAGAAGTGATTTTTCAAATGGTGCCAGTTACTAAGGGTGCGAATTATCAGATATTATGGTATTCTGGAGAGAAGGAATGGGTGACGTTTCACAGAGTGCTGGAGTAACTCAGCGGGTCAGGCAGCATCTGTGGAGAACATGGATAGGTGACGTTTCACAGAGTGCTGGAGTAACTCAGTGGGTCAGGCAGCATCTGTGGAGAACATGGATAGGTGACATTGTGGGTCGGGACCCCCTCCCCTCCCTCCCATCTCACGGACAACGTTCCCGTTTCTGGGCAGGTCGTGTCGGAGGGGAGTGAGTTGGCGAGACTGTGTGGGAAGAGGGATGGCAGTGAGGGTGATCCCGGACTCCACGAGTATTATTCCGTCACCAACTCTATGGTCGTCGTGTTCCGAGCCAACACTTCTGGAATCAGACCCTTCACCGGTTTCCTGGCTCTCTACTCCAGAGTGGGTAAGTTTCATATTTTACAAAGCTTTAACTCGAATTTAGCGTCGGATACAAGGAACTGCAGTTACCAGTTCACACAATGAAGAGACGGAATGCTGGAGTAACTCTGCGGGCCAGGCGGCATCTCTGGAGACCATGGACAAGACTCTATTCCTTGGAGGATGAGGGGTGATCTAAGAGCGGTGTATAAGGTCATGAGAGGAATCATAAAGGGTGGTGGGTGTATGGAACGAGCTGCCAGAGGGGGGAGTTGAGGCTGGGACTATCCCAACGTTTAGGAAGCAGTTAGACGGGTACATGGATAGGACAGGTTTGGAGGTATGGACCCAACGCGGACAGGTGGGACTAGTGTAGCTGGGACATGTTGGCCGGTGTGGACAAGTTGGGCAGAAGGGCCGGTTTTCACACTGTATCACTCTACAACGCTGGGAGCCCAAATCGTGGATATTTTTAAGGAAGAGATAGATAGATTCTTGATCAGTGCGGGTGTCAGGGGTTACGGGGAGAAGGCAGGAGAATGGGGTTAGGAGGGAGAGATAGATCAGTCATGATTAAATGGTGGTGGAGACTTGATGGGCTGAATGGCCTAATTCTGCTCCTGTCACAAATGTACTTATGAACAACCATCTCCACTATCTCCCCTTTCCCTTCCTCTATCCCCTCTCCCCACCCCTTTTCCCCTCCCTCTCCCCCTCCCCCTCCCCGTCCCTTCCACCCCCCCTCCCCCCCCCCCCTTCTCCTCCCTCTTCCTCTCATCCCCCCGCACCCGCCAGATGTGAATGAATGTGAGACTGGCCCCCACGACTGCAGCCACTACTGTGGGAACACGATAGGTGGACACCTCTGCTACTGCCCCGTTGGATGGGAGCTGCGAGGAGATGGACGCACATGTAAACGTGAGCATTGACCAAAGGCCTCGAGTCCAGTTCTGAACCTTTTCAAGCTTGACAATATCTTTCCTATAACATGGTGCCCAGAACTGAGCACAATATTCTAAATGTGGTCTCACCAACGTCTTGTACAACTGCAACATGACCCTCCCCTCTCCCATCGGGCAAGAGGGACAGAAGTGTGAAAACGCACAGATTCAGGGACAGTTTCTTCCCAGCTGTTACCAGGCAACAGAACCGACCTCTCACCAACTGGAGAGTGGTCCTGACCTCCCACCTACCTCATTGGAGACCCTCGGACTATCCTTGATGGGGCTTTGCCGGCTTTACCTTGCACTCAACGTTCTGTATCTGTACACTGTGGACGGCTCGATTGTAATCATGTATTGTCTTTCTGTTGACTGGTTAGCTCGCAACAAGAGCTTTTCACTGCACCTCGAGACACGTGACAATAAACTAAACTGAAACGGAACATTCCTTTCCCAACACAAGGTATTCCCCCTTCCATATGCCCGGTTCTGATCTGTCTTGTCATTACGGGTCAATGAACCCACCACGTCTCTGGGACGTGAGATACCCCCAAGACTCTGTAAGGCATGAACCCCTGATCCCAACACCCCTTAACCCCATTACTCCAACTCTCCATGACCCCAATATTGCAAATCTGTATGACCCATGGCCCTATGACCCATGGCCCTATGACCCATGGCCCTATGACCCATGGCCCTATGACCCATGGCCCTATGACCCATGGCCCTATGACCCATGGCCCTATGACCCATGGCCCTATGACCCATGACCCATGGTCCTATGACCCATGGCCCTATGACCCATGGCCCTATGACCCATGGCCCTATGACCCATGGCCCTATGACCCAATGATCCATGGCCCTATGATCCATGGCCCTATGACCCATGGCCCTATGACCCATGGCCCTATGACCCATGGCCCTATGATCCATGGCCCTATGACCCATGGCCCTATGACCCATGACCCATGGCCCTATGATCCATGGCCCTATGATCCATGGCCCTATGACCCATGGCCCTATGACCCATGGACCCATGACCCATGGCCCTATGACCCATGGCCCTATGACCCATGGCCCTGTGACCCATGACCCTATGACCCATGACCCTGTGACCCAAGACTCTATGACCCATGACTCGCATGGTGTTTTCAAGAGAGAGTTAGATTTAGCTCTTAGGGCTAATGGAATCAAGGGATGTGGGGAAAACCCAGGAACAGGGAACTGATTTTGGTGTCAAAATGAGACATCAAAGGGGAGGGTACACAAAATGCTGGAGAAACTCAGCGGGTGCAGCAGCATCTATGGAGCGAAGGGGATAGGCGACGTTTTGGGCTGAAACCCTTCTTCAGACTGATGGGGGATGGGGGGGAAGAAAGGAAAAGGGAGGAGGAGGAGCCCGAGGGCTGAGGGAGAGGTGGGAAGGGGAGGAGACAGCAAGGGCCAACAGAATTGAGAGGATTCAATATTCAAGCCAAGAGGATGCAGACTCCCCAAGCGGAATATGAGGTGCTGTCCCTCCAATTTGTGGTGTTGGCCAATCGCCACATCAAAGGGGATGCAGGTCAAGGAAAATGTCGACTAGATAATTGTTCGCTAGGAGGTTGACAACGAGGCAGACGGGGCAACCATGTAATTCCAACAATCATCTACTCTCACATGTGCCTTGGTCCTCGTTGATGTCTCGTTTTCACACCTTACCCATACATATCTCTGTGTCTCCCTCTCCCCTGACTCTCAGACTGAAGAAGGGCCTCAACCCGAAACATCACCCATCCCTTCTCTCCAGAGATGCTGCCTGACCCGCTGAGTTACTCCAGCATCCCGTGTCTTTCTTCGGTGCAAACCAGCATCTGCGACTCCTTGCTACAACCGAGGCCCACCCTTGTAACCCGTGTCCTCTCCACACGCAGGGTCAAACGTGATATGCCCTCGACGTGTCCAGGCCCACAGCGTCTTCACCCCACACTGGCCGAACTTCCGTGTGAATGACCGGGCAAAGGTGACCTGTGACCCTGGCTACGAGATCGTGGAGGTGAGAGTACGGCCATGTCTCCTCATCACCTGTCTACCCACAGCCCGGGGAGGGGGGGGGGGGGTGGGGGGACTCTGGCAGTGTTTGTGGAACATCTAGACCAGTCACAGAATCACCAACAGTTCGAGACCAGCTGCAGGTTAATGGGGTCAGTACGGGCTGGTCGGCATAGACATGATGGGACGAAGGGCCATGGAGTAGACTCACTCCATGAAGGGCCTGTTCCTGCGTTATATTGTTAGACACAAAATGTCGGAGTAACTCAGCGGGTCAGGCAGCATCTGTGGAGAACATGGATAGGTGACGTTTCACAGAGTGCAGGAGTAACTCAGCGGCTCACAAGACCATAAGTGATAGGAGCAGAATCAGGCCATTCGACCCGTCGAGTCTACCCCACCATTCAATCATGGCTGATCTATCTCTCCCTCCGAACCCCATTCTCCTGCCTTCCCCCCATAACCCCTGACACCCACACTACTCAGCAACCGGGAAATCCTGGCGGACCGACGAAACGGTAACCGAGCCCACTGTTCTATGTTATATGTTGTATGTTCCATGTTGTATGTTCTATGCTGTATGTTGTATGTTGTATATTGTATGTATGTTCTCCCCCCCCTCCCTCTCAGGGCTACAAGACCATTCCACACTACGTCCTTGAATGCCGGCAGGATGGGACGTGGTCGGAGTCCAGACACAGATGTCAGCGTAAGTGTGTATCGCGGTTACACCATGACGAGGAGACGTTGAGTTGTGTGTTGGAGCAGGGAATGGCGGTGAAAGTGGCGCGTCACTGGTTCCTAGAACTAGAGGCGGGGGGGTGGGGGGGCGCGGGAACAAGGAGATACCCCGGTTCCGTGTGTCGGTGGAGTTGGTCATGTGTGTGAGTGTGTGTGGATCAGACGTCAGTGGTCTAGACATGAACCAAGCACTCGTTTACTTCAGTTTGGTCTACAGATACTGAACGGAAACAGGCCCTTCGGCCCACCGAGTCCGTGCCGACCAGCGATCCCCGCATGCTGACACTACCCGACACACACTGGGGACAATTTACACTGGCCTATCCCACAAGCATGCAACTCCATGCGATGAGCGCGATCAAACTAGAAGCAGAGGCCGCGCGGAGGTCGGGTGATCCCCTGTACAGGGTCGTTCCCACCAGCGTGCACCTGCAAGCGGCAAGCGCAACCAAACCGGCAGCGAGGGCCGCGCGGAGGTCGGGTGAGTGGCGCAACGCGGCGCAAAGTGAGGCGAACTTCCACGGAGCCACACACACAGAGGGCCACGGAGCCACACACATAGAGGGTCACGGAGCCACACACATAGAGGGTCACGGAGGCACCTACAGAGAGGGTCACGGAGGCACGATGTCGAGGCGGTGTGTAATGCGTCGAGGCAACTGTGAGCCAACAAGCCGTTGCCGCGCGGAATTTTTTAACATAGTCAGTTTTTCGGAGCCCCGCGCGATGTCGGGACGAACTCCGCACAATTCCGCACGGCTCCGGCGATCGAAGTGGGACCGGCCCCGCGACGCTGGACGGCTCAAGCGACCACGTTAGGTCGCGCTCATCGCATGGAGTTGCATGCTGGTGGGACAGGCCCTTAACCTACCAAGCCAATTAACTTACAAACCTGCATGTCTCTCTCTGGAGTGTGGGAGGAAACTGGAGCTCCCGGAGAAAACCCACGCAGGTCACGGGGAGAATGTGCAAGGCCTAATTCTGCTCATGTGACCTTATGAGGTCCACCCTGGTGTGGGCAAGGTGTGACTACACGGGGCTGGTGCTAATGTTGATCCTGTTCCTTCACCGCCCAGCCGTGGAGTGCGGTGCACCACCCCCCATAGTCAACGGTCGGTTCATCTTCCTGACCGGCGGTGGCAACACAACTTACCCCTCCCTGGTGCAGTACCAGTGTAACCAACCCTACTATCAAATGGACCAGGGCAACAGCCGTGAGTATCCTCTCCGTTAACCTGCTCTCCCCCTCTCCCCCTCCAGCCCTCTCCCCCTCTCTCCCCACACTCCATCTCCCTCTCTCCCGACTCTCCCTCTCCCTCTCCCCCTCCCCCTCCCTCTCCTCTCCCTCTCCCTCTCCCCCCCTCCCTCTCCCTCTCTCTCCCCACTCCCCCATCTCTCCCTCTCTCCCTCTCCCTCTCTCCACTCCCCCCATCTCTCCCCTCTCCCCCTCTCCCTCTCCCCCTCTCCCTCTCCCTCTCCCCCTCCCTCTCCCTCTCCCACTCCCCCCATCTCTCCCCACTCTCCCTCTCCCTCTCTCGCCACTCACCTTCTCCCCATCTCCCCACTCTCCCCCTCTACGCACTCTCCATCTCTCCCCACTGTCCCTCTCTCCCCACTCTCTCTCTCCCTCTCTCTCTCTCTCCCCACTGTTCCTCTCTCCCTCTCTCCCACTCTCCCAACTCCCTCTCTCCCCACTGCTCCCCACTCTCCCCACTCTCCCTCTCTCCCTCTCTCCCTCTCTCCCTCTCTCCCTCTCTCCCTCTCTCCCTCGCTCCCTCTCTCCCTCTCTCCCTCTCTCCCTCTCTCCCTCTCTCCCTCTCTCCCTCTCTCCCCCTCTCCCTCTCTCCCCCTCTCCCTCTCTCCCTCTCTCCCTCTCTCCCTCTCCCACTCTCCCTCTCCCTCTCCTGCATTCCCCTCATAACCTCTGACACCCGCCCTAATCAATAATCTGTTAATCTCAAATAAAATATCCACTGACTTGTGGCCTCCACAGCCGTCTGTGGCAGTGAATTCCACAGATTCACCACCCTCTGCCAAATGAGTAATTACAAGTCTGAAGTTGTTATACAGGTCACAGGGTCACACAGCGTGGAAACAGGCCCTTCGGCCCAACTTGCACACTCCGACCCTCTACACTAGTCCCACCTCCCCCTGAGGAGGAAGAAATTCCTCCTCATCTCCTTTCTAAAGGAACGTCCTTTAATACTGAGGCTGTGCCCTCTGGTCCTAGACTCTCCCACTAGTGGAAACATCCTCTCCACATCCACTCTATCCGGGCCTTTCACTATTCTGTATGTTTCAATGAGGTCCCCCCTCATCCTTCTAAACTCCAGCGAGTACAGGCCCAGCGCCGACAAACGCTCATCATGTGTTAACCCACTCCTTCCATGGATTGTTCTGGACCCTGTCCAGAGCCAGAACATCCTTCCGGATGGTGGAAGGTTGTTTTGGAACTTTGGGACAGGAGGCTTGTGAGTAGTGGTGTACCACAGGCCTCTTCTATATGGGAGGCTGTTGAGAAACAACCATAAGGTCATAAGGATTGAAGTAGCATGAGGCCATTTGGCCCATCGAGTCCACTCCGCCATTCAGTCGTGGCTGATCTATCTCTCCGTCCTAACCCCATTCTCCCGCCTTCTCCCCATAACCTCTGACCACCCGCACTAATCAAGAATCTGTCTATCTCTGCCTTAAATATATCCACTGACTTGTGGCCTCCACAGCCGTCTGTGGCAAAGAATCCCACAGATTCACCACCCTCTGCCAAATGAGTAATTACAAGTCTGAAGTTGTTATACAGGTCACAGGGTCACACAGCGTGGAAACAGGCCCTTCGGCCAACTTGCACACTCCGACCCTCTACACTAGTCCCACCTGCCTGCGTTTGGCCCTTATCCCTCCACACCTGTCCCATCCATGTACCTGTCTAAACATTGTGGTTGTCCCTGCTTCAACCACCTTTACTGACGGCTTGTTCCATACACCACCGCCCTCTGTGTGTATAATCGCCCCCATCCTCCTTCTAAACTCCAGCGAGTAGAGGCAAACACATTTTGACAGGTTTGTCCTCTTGCTTTGACAGGGAACCTGAGCTGCACAGAGGCTGGGACTTGGGAGAATGTCGAGACCGGGCCGGTCGCTCTACACTGCGCTCCAGGTACGAGTCCGCACCGTCAGAGATCAGTACACGGTGTATCTACGGGTGTCTGCATAAAGGAGACACAGGCCCATCGCGTCCCTGCCGCCCAGCAATCACCACCTACACTCACCCCTCCGGTAGAGTTGCGGCCTCACAGCGCAGATCCTGACCACGGGGTGCTGTCTGTGTGGAGTTTGCACGTTCTCCCTGTGACCTGCGTGGGTTTTCTCCGGGTGCTCTGGATTTCTCCCCACACTCCAAAGACGTGCAGATTTGTGGGTTAATTGGCTTTTGTAAATTGTCCCTAGTGTGTGTAGGATGTGGACCCCTCCCCCCCCCTCACCCCTCCACCGACCTCTCTGAGTGCCCTGTCGCGTGTACATGTGCACCAACATGCGTGTGCGTGTGTTTCTGGTTGGGTACATGCAATGCTTCTGACAGTATCTTCCCGTCTCTCTCCCCCCCCTCTCTCCCTCCCCCCTATCTACCCCCTCCCTCCCCCCCTCTCTCTCCCTCTTCCACCATCCCCCTCACTCTCCCACTCCCCCTCTCCCCATCTCTCTCCCAACCTCCCTCTCCAAACCTCTCTCTCCCCATCCCTCTATTCCCCCCTCCTCTCCCCCCTCCTCTCCCCCCCCCCTCTCCCCCCTCTCTCCCTCCCTCTCTCCCCCCACCTCTCCCCTATCTCTCTCTCCCCTCTCTCCTCCCCCCCTCTCCCCCAACCTCTCTCTCCCCATCCCCCTCTCCCCCCTCCCTCTCCCCCCCCTCCCTCCCCCCTCTCCCCCCCCCCCTCTCCCCCCCCCCTCTCCCCCCCCCTCTCTCCCCCCCTGTCTCTCCCCCCTCTCTCCCCCCTCTCTCCCCCCTCTCTCTCCCCCCTCTCTCCCCCCCCTCTCTCCCCCCTCTCTCCCCCCTCTCTCCACCCCCCTCTCTCCCCCCTCCCTCTCCCCCCCTCTCTCCCCCACTCCCCCCCCTCCCTCTCCCTCTCCCTCTCTCCCTCTCCCTCTCCCCCACTTCTCCCCCACTACCCCTCTCCCTCTCTCCCTCTCCCCCCCTCTCCCCCACTACCCCTCTCCCTCTCTCCCTCTCCCTCTCCCCCACTTCTCCCAACCTCTCTCACACTCCCCCTCTCTCTCCCCCACTCCCCCCCCCTCTCCCCCCCCCCCCCCCCCCCCGCAGTGTGCGGCTACCCGAGCCGCCCGCCCCCCTCCCAGGAGAGGGTGCTACGAGGTCGCGCCGCGGCGGTGGGCAACTTTCCGTGGCAGGTTCTGTCCAGGGGCGCGCGGTGCGGGGGCGCTGGTGGGACAACGCTGGGTGCTGACGGCGGCCCATGTGGTGTCCGGGGTCAAGGAGCTGCAGATGGTCGCAGGCCTGACCGACCTGCGGGAGCTGGACAAAGGCACCCGGCTCCGGCCACGCCGCGTGTTCGTGCACCCGGGCTACGGCCACGGGCCAGACCACAACTACGACAATGACATCGCGCTGGTCCAGACCGAGTCGCCGATCACCATGGGCCCCCTTCTCTCCCCCGTGTGTCTCCCCGGCCCGGACTCCCGGAGGGAGCTGGTGGCGGCAAACTGGGGCTGGTGTCGGGCTGGGGGGTGACGGAGAACAACACGCTGTCCTCCCGCCTCATGTACGCCCGCATCCCGCTGCGGGAACTGTCCGAGGCCGGCGCCTGTTGGCCGGACAACCCGTCCACATCTCCCGCAACATGTTGTGTGCGGGCGGCGGCGACGGCGGCCCCGACTCGTGGTCAGGGCGACAGCGGCGGGGCCATGGTCTTCCCCTCCGCCAGACCCCGCCAGCGGCGCTTCTTCATCGGGGGCATCGTGTCCTGGGCGTCGGCTGCGGCTCCGTCGGCTTCTACACCAAGGTGGACAACTACCTGGACTGGATACAAGGGGTCATGGACAACAATTAGGCCGAGAGGGTCAATGGGTCAATGGGTCAATGATGGGTCAATGGGGCAATGATGGGTCAATGGGGCAATGATGGGTCAATGATGGGTCAATGGGGCAATGATGGGTCAATGGGCACTGGGTCAATGATGGGTCAATGGGCCAATGATGGGTCAATGGGTCAATGATGGGTCAATGGGTCAATGGGGCAATGATGGGGCAATGATGGGTCAATGATGGGTCAATGATGGGTCAATGATGGGTCAATGATGGGTCAATGGGGCAATGATGGGTCAATGGGGCACTGGGTCAATGATGGGTCAATGGGCCAATGATGGGTCAATGGGTCAATGGGTCAATGATGGGGCAATGATGGGTCAATGATGGGTCAATGGGGCACTGGGTCAATGATGGGTCAATGGGCCAATGATGGGTCAATGGGTCAATGATGGGTCACTGGGTCAATGATGGGGCAATGGGGCAACGGGGCACTGGGTCAATCTGGGTCAATGGGGCAACAGGTCAGTGGGTCAACGGTGGGTCAGTGGATCCATGTTTTAATGGCCCAATTAACATGGAACTGTACAGCACAGTATTCACGCTGAGCACGACGCCGTTAAACTAATGTCCTCTTCTATCTGCATCCCTGCATTCCCTGCACATCCACGTGCCTGTCTAAAAGCCTCAAACACCACTGTCGTATCTGCCTCCACCCCCACCCCTGGCGGTGTGTTCCAGGCACTCACCACCCTCTGTGTAAACAAAACTGCTCCGCACGTCCCCATTAAACTTCCCCCTTCCACCTTAAAACCATGTCCTCTAGTCTTGGACATCTCCATCCTGGGGAAAGGTTCTCACCCTCTCCCATCAATGTCGCACATCATTTTATAAACATAATTGTGGAAAGGAAACTAGACTTTAAACCCATGCATCTATAATCTTTGTAATTCTGTCACATAAACCGCTTTGTTCAATAAATTTAGAATAACGTGTTGTCCAGGAGTATTGTTTTCAAAAGCTTTCTGTTTGACAAAAACAATGTTTGTGTAAATCTTCCATTGCCTAGTTCAAGTGGTCAGTTTGATTGTTTCTATGTTGAGAGACCAAGAAATCACACCAACGCCTCTACTTCCTTAGAAGGTTTAGGGAAGTCCAGCATGTCCCCGACAACTCTCGCCAACTTCTACAGATGCGCCGCAGAAAGCATTTTATCGGGATGCATCACAGCTCGGTTTGGGAACCAGCTCCATCCAAGACCCAAAAAATTGCAGAGAATTGTGGACGCAGCCCTGACCATCACACACACACACAAACCAACCTCCCTTCCCTTGACTCCATTTGCACCTCACGCTGCCACAACAAATATACTAGATATGATTACAATCACATGATTACAATCTGAAGAAGGGGTCTCGACCCGAAACGTGGCCTATCTCCTTCGCTCCTTAGATCCTGCTGCACCCGCTGAGTTTCTCCAGCTTTTTGTGTAACCCTCGATTCTCCAGCATCTGCAGTTCCTTGTTTAACACTGATTACAATCAAGCCGGCCACAGAATACAGATACAGGGGGGGTGGTGTGGGCCTGGAACGCGGTGCCAGTGGTGGTGGTGGAGGCCGATACGGTGTTTAAGAGGCTTTTGCGACAGGCACGTGGATATGCAGGGAATGGAGGGAAACGGATCATGTGCAGGCAGTGGCGATCAGTCTAACTTGGCATCATTTTCAGCACGGACTTCGTGGCCAAAGGGCCTCTTCCCGTCCTGCAATGTGCTGTTTTGTGTTCTAGTATCAGGCTAGAGGGGCCGAACGCTGTTGAATTGCGGCCCGACCCTCCCCTTCCCGAAAGCCGCTGATTATAAGTGTTTACTGAATAAACAGTGTCAGTTCCCGGGTCACCAGCCCCCACAGATCATTAACGAGTCCTACCCCAGGAGTCCACCCCCCTCACACCGGACAGTGTTCCTGGTCTCAGGAGTCAGTGGCCACTCGGTGCCGGACAGTCACCGTGATCTCTCACTCACCATGCGAGGGGGGCCAGCCGTCATCTGGTGAGTATTAAAGAAGGAACTGCAGATGCTGGAGAATCGAGGGTTACACAAAAAGCTGGAGAAACTCAGCGGGTGCAGCAGCATCTAAGGAGCGAAGGAGATAGGCGACGTTTCGGGTCGAGACCCTTCTTCAGACTGGTCAGGGATCAGGGAAACGAGAGATATAGACGGTGATGTGGAGAGATAAAGAACAATGAATTGAATATATGCAAAAAGTATCGATGATAAAGGAAACAGGCCATTGTAAGCTGTTTGTGGTGTGGAAAATGAGAATCTAGTGCGACTTGGGTGGGGGAGAGACAGAGAGGGAGGGAATGCCAGGGCCCGAGGGCTGAGGGAGAGGTGGGAAGGGGAGGAGGCAGCAAGGGTTAACAGAATTGAGAAAATTCAATGTTTAAGCCCAGAGGATGCAGACTCCCCAGGCGGAATATGAGGTGCTGTTCTCCAACTTGCGGTGTTGTTCACTCTGGCCGTGGAGGAGGCCCAGGACCGAGAGGTCGGATACGGAATGGGAGGGGGAGTTGAAGTGCTGAGCCACCGGGAGGTCGGGTTGGTTATTGCGGACCGAGCGGAGGTGTTCGGCGAAACGATCGCCCAGCCTCCGCTTGGTCTCACCGATGTAGATCAGCTGGCATCTGGAGCAACGGATGCAGTAGATGAGGTTGGAGGAGGTGCAGGTGAACCTCTGTCGGACTTGGAAGGACTGCTTGGGTCCCTGAAAGGAGTGGATGGGGGAGGTGAAGGGGACAAATGTAGCATCTCTTGCGGTTGCAAGGGAAAGTGCCCGGGGAAGGGGTGGAGCGGGAGGGAAGGGAAGAATTGACAAGGGAGTTGCGGAGGGAGCGGTCTTTGCGGAAGGCAGACAGGGAGGGAGATGGGAAGATGTAGCTAGTTGAGGGGTCACGTTGGAGGTGGCAAAACTGGCGGAGGACTATGTGTTGTATGCGCCGGCTGGTGGGGTGAAAGGTGAGGACCAGGGGGACTCTGCCCTTGTTGTGAGTGGGGGAATGGGGAGAGAGGGCAGTGTTGCGGGGTATGGAGGAGACTCTGGTGCGAGCCTCATCTATAGTGGGGGAGGGGAAACCCCGTTCTCTGAAGAACGAGGACATTTGTGATGACCTGGTGTGAACACCTCATCCTGGGAGCAGATGCGGTGTAGACGGAGGAATTGGGAATAGGGGATGGAGTCCTTACAGGAACCTTACTGGTGAGTATTCCGCTGGGACATTTCCTGGGATGGAAGGGTGTTCAGTCAGGAATGTATTGCTAATTTCGCCACGCAGGCTGTGAACACAAGGAACTGGTGACGATGGCCAGGACACAAAGTGGGTCCGTCACCATCCTCCTAATTACTCAAAACAAATTCTACAGACTCTCGAAGGAGTCCCGAAACGTCACCTGTCCATGTTCTCCACGGATGCTGCCTGACCCGCTGAGTTACTCAGGTACACACATGTACAATCACACACATGTGTATTTAGAGCAGGTAGATGTGGGTGTGATTATTAGCATGGAAATTACACACAGCAACATGTTAGTCATACATGCAGGCACACACATGCAGAGTTTCAAGGTTATAGGGGAGTTGCACGTAAGGTCACTGGGTCACTCAATCCATCTGGAGGACATCCGTAACTTCCGGTACATGTTATTAATGCAAGAAACGTGTACTATCCCACCTGTAAAAACCGCCAAAATGTTGATTTTTTGCGCTGTGAATAATTGTGGAAGTCGGGGTAAGTGTGAGAGACACGTACCCAAAGGACAAAGGACATTTATTGTCACATACACCAATTGGTGTAGTGACATTTGACTTGCCATGCAGCACAAATGAATAAAGACAATACACAACACTTTTATTTTTTAACAAATATTTTTAATAAAAATACTTTAAAAAAAAAAGTATTTAACAAAAAACATAAAAACACCGAACATCAGAATTCCAAAGTGAAGTGAAATGAAGGTAAAGAGAAGCGAGAGCTGAAGGGACAACAACAGCTAAAGTGCTTGGCAAACATTGGCTGTGCAGATATCTGAATTGAAAATATTGGGAATTAGTGTGTTTGCTCACTGCATTTCATCAACAGTAAGGCATTATTTGTGGTTTTTCTTGATTCCTTTGCTATCTACAAAGTCTCAGAGTGATAAATCTGGCTGTAAATTTTGTTTCAGAGGCGTTTTCGTTTTGTATGTAAAAACCCACTTGAGAAACAAGAGTGATTTAAAACATTTACAGCCAGATTTACCACTTCTGAAACTTTTTAGATGCCAAAGGAATCAAGAAAACACACAAATAACGCCTTAGTTGATGAAAATGCAGTGAGCAAACGGCCAATGTTCACCAAGCACTTTGGCTGTTGTTGTCCCTTCAGCTCTCGCTTCTATCTACCATCATCTCTCCTCACTTTTGGAATTCTGAAGTAGGATAAATGTCTCTCACGCTTATCCCCATTTCCATAATTATTTACAGCGCAAAAATTGACCATTTCGTCGGTCGGGTTTTAACTGGCCCGCTCCGCTGGAAGCCGCTCACCTGCAGTTCATCGCGTGTACTAACGGGGAGGGGGGGTGCGGGCTAGGTCTAACAGGTGTGGGATGGTCGCCAGGGTCTTGATGGGCCGAAGGTCCGGTATCCGTGGAATCGGACTTCACTCACCTTCTCCCCCCCCCCCCCCCAGGGCTCTGGTGCTGGTGCCCACCCTGTGCCCGGGGGAGGGGCCGCAGGGGCCGGAGCCCTTGGACTGACCGCCACCTCCAGCTGACCAACTACCCGGCCGGGGGAGGGGCTGGGCTGGGAGCTGTCACTACCCCCGGCCACTCCGTCCGCCTCACCCTCCGCCACCTCGAGGGAGATCCCTCCGCACCATGCAGTCTCAACCACGTGGAGGTAACATCCCCCCTCACCCCTCACCCCCCCTAATCCCCCCACACCCCCCTCCTCACCCCCCACAATCCCCCCCCACCCCCCCAATCCCCCCCTCACCCCCGCACACCCCCCCTCACCCCCCCCTAATCCCCCCCCATAATCCCCCCTCACCCCCCCAATCCCCCCTCACCCCCACAATCCCCCCTCAACCCCCCCTCACCCCCCCACCCTCACCTACCCTTCACCCCCCTCATCCCCACACCCCCCCCTCACCCCTCACCCCCCCTCACCCCCCCTCACCCCCCCC